>JAECUM010048074.1:0-28522 GCA_016617855.1 Megalonaias nervosa
GTGTGTGTGTGTGTGTGTGTGTGTGTGATTTATGCATTAAAGAGTTTACTATCAGTTTGAAAAGCTTTAGTCAATTCACACAAATATATGAAACATAATGATCACCATGATAAATAGCACATGACTATGATACTTTAACACTAATTTTTCACTTTAATGTACTTTCTTTCATGCTACAAACTTATTTATGCCATCGTTTATTCTTTGCAGCCATAAAAAGTGGATGTGCAACAGTGTTAATAGCCTCCCAGAAGCTATCGTTACAAGGCACTGAAAAGGTGTACTGGACAATGCATACAGAGAAAAGTTGTGTATGGTTGCATATGATGAAGCCCACTGCATATCTGAATGGGATGAAGTTTTTAATAGCTCTGTTTTATAAGAAAGGTGTATAAGATTTTACTCAAACAAGATAGAAGCTTAACTTTGAAATAAATGTAACATCAAGGAGGAAAAATAGGCATGTACATACTGATTGGAAAAATGTATTTGATGACCTTATAAAGATTTATGTTTACTTTAAATTATGAAATTGGATCCATCAATAATATCTAACAATATAAATCTAAATAAACTTCTTTTAGAATATTCTGGTTATGATTTGTTTCAGGGGGATGGACTTCAGGGAAGAGTACCTAAAGTTTGGAGTACTCCAAAGTATTACTGAATGTTCAGTGCTAACACTGACTGCAACTGCAACAACTGAAATAAAGAATGATATTGCACGAACCCTAGGGCTGACAAATGAAAAATTAAATGTTGTTTCTGTATTGCCAAATAGGTATGTAATATGTAAATATTGCAACAAATATAATTATTTCAGTATATACTAAGAGGCAAGCATCGCTAAAGAAAGTAACTGTTGTACATTTCATAGATATTTTAACATGAAACATAAGTGGATAAAAGCTATTTGTACATATATCTTCAATCTGTTTTTATTATTTGCAACATTTCTTTTGTCAAATCAGGCTCTTACAATATTACTAGAACAAATGCATTAAACCTGATATAATAATTCTCCATAAGTTAAAAATGGTGAGACTGATTTATTACCTTTGGATAAGACCCGAATGGGCTAGGCAAGAAATCTAATTGGTCAAAATATTACACCTATACATTTTAAGAAGCTGTATGAAATAATCAGAGGGCTTGCAATTTTAATGCATGTTGTATAAGTCATTTTTCAGAAATTAGATTAATGTACATGTCTGTCTATAAAACTGCATAAATTTTATATTTTTGCAGGGCAAATATTCAGCTTTGTGTCACCAAAAGTTTTGAAAAATATGAAGAGGTACTGGAATGGGTAAAAACTGAGATTATTTGGAATGGACGTATGATGAAAAAAGTCATTATATATGTAAAATCTATATATATGTAAAATCTATATATATGATTTCATTCCACACTTAATGATAAAGCTTATGATGGGGAAAAGGCAATAGGGAATCGTTTGATTGAAATGGTCCATGCACATACAGATACATCATCCAAGGAGCGTATTATGAATATTTTCCATAGAAGTGACAGTACCATCAGAATTCCGATTGCTACTGTAGCAGTAGGTATGGGAATAAATATTCCAGATGTGTCCATAGTAGTAATATGGGGTTTGCCCCCAGCATAGCTCCAGTTGTGGCAGGAAGTTGGACGATGTGGACTAGATGGCAGACTGTGTCTTACATTATGTTATGCATTCCCCAGAAGTATTGCCATCCCTTTTGGTAACTGCAGGAAACAGGATAAAAAGAAAAATTCTCTTGTCCAAGTCGAGCCTACCTGAGAAGTTTGGCAACTACAACTGAATGCCAGAGGATTTATTGTTTGAAATATTTTTCACTAAACTCCAAAACTGATACAGAAATAGACAAAATGAAAGACTTTAAATCTTGTTCAAAAGACTGTGTAGATACACGCCAATGTCAAATGTGCATCTGCTGCATAAACTGCATGTCTAAGTGTGAATGTCCAAACAGAAATAAGACTAAGAATGACCTGATTCATTCTTATTTACATTGAATTTATTCATTACAGACCCTCAGGCTTCAAGCATTCAGTTTTACTGAACAAAGGCTAAGTATGATTTCTAATTGTTTATTTCACGTAACTTTGCCATATTGTCAATATGTCTCAACAGTCTCTCCTTGAATTTTTTTAGGAAATCTTACTCCACTGACCACTTTCAGATATTCAAAACCTTTGAATGCTCTTCCACTTTGATATTTGACCAAGTTCTGAGACTTCAGTGTTTGAACCGTTCTAAGTATGTCTTTTTTTCTATGAACCTTTCCAGTTTTTCGAGTGTTGAATGGCCTATAGACGACCTTTTCATCAAACATATGATTAACAGCCTTTCCTACTCCTAACATCTGGCTGTGCCTGTTGATTGTGTCAGTGGGGAGTTGGCCTCCAGCATCCCTACTACTCTCCTTATACTCTCTGTTTAGATGTTCACAATGTAGGTCCTTAGGAATGTTTTTTCTTTTTCCTCCCTTCAAATTGACTGTTCTTTCCCATATTAGGGCATGTTTTAGTCTTTCTGATGTTGCTCCAGCAATGTTTGCAATCAGCCTGAGGCCAAATATCAGATACTTCGGGTGGTTCTTTTCATAAAATTCAAAAAGGTCAAATTTCCAGTACCTTATCATTCTGGGACCATCATTTTCTTTTACAGCATCTTGCCGAGCTATATCATTTAAACCCCTCCAAATTAATCTCTTGACATATTCATTTTTGGCATCTTTAACTCTATCATCTGTCGTCTTCTGTCTCCGGCTTAAACTTAACTCAAGCTCTCTCCTGCATTCCTCTGAACAGAACCATTCACCTTCTGGTACATCATCTTCCTCCATACCTAAACACTCCAGATGGAACCAGGAACCCCTCTGACAATATTGGTTGTTACAATAAACCATAGGTCCACCAGCATCTAACTGGCATATACAATAATCCCCATCATCAATCACTGGTTCTGCTGCAACATGAATGACTTCCTTGGTGTTCACCTTCTCATATACTTTTTCAACAATTCTTTTTGATAGCTCATCTCTATACTTTCTTCTTTCTTCTGGTGAGTCAGGAAAGCCTTTAGGTATATCATTGATTTCTGTCATACCTGATAGTTCCATTGCATACAATATGATATAACCCTCCGTCACAAACTCTAACAGTGCCTCCGCTTTGTCAAAACAATCCATTATATTTTTTTAACACCTTTATGGTCATACACTTGCATAAGATTGTATAATGTTCCCTTCTCTCTGTGACTTTCAGACTTGAAGAGTTCATGATATGTGTCCTGATAAAGAAAAAAATCTTGTCATAAATTTAGTCATTTTTCTTTGATTATAAAGTCTGCTGACTCTTGAAATAGTAAAATTGGTTCTGAATATGATGTAGTGACTAAACTGTGCCTGAAGGGATAAATTTAAAAGTCAGCAATAGGCAGAATTAAAAGATACACATCCAGATTTTATTTTTAAAAAATCTTGTACCCTTCTTGGTATCCTTGGGACATTTCACAATATTAGTCTCTTCATACTAACAAATTTGTTAATCTTTTTCAAGTGTTACACAGTTATAGGTTGATGAAAGTCTTTTGGACTTGCAAAACAGGCTATGTTGCTAGTTGCACAGCAAAGTACGATATATAATCCGATACTTCATGTTTTCTGTAGTAAACCTTAATAGCTTATGTTAAAGATGATACAATGTATTCCAAATGTCATACCATAAAACCTGTATATAAAAGACACTGAAAGGATCCCACCAATTTATTATTAATTGACTGGTGCCATATATATAAAGGAGTTATTTTATTTAAATATGACAGGATATACCACTAAACGGTTTCCTTTCTGAACAGTGAGGTGACTTTCATATTTACCTCTCTACAACAGCAGGTTTTACTGCAATTATCAATCAATATAAACGATACGTTGTGAAATTTTTACTTTCTTCCTGTTCACACCTGGAGAAACATGAGTTGTCTGTGCCACTCCTGTATGGCAGGCTCAAACAGGTCAAGTCGCGCCCACCTGCCAGCTCTGTTTATTCGAGCCCATTGAGCCCCTTCGACCTTCTCACAGCTCAAGCCATCACAGTAAAGTAAAAGTGGAAGTGGATCCCCATCCTCATTCTCAGGGACATACTCCTTGTAACTCTCCAGTATCTCAGTCATACCTGCTGTAGTAGATTCATCTTTGTTTAGGATTCCCAGTGGAACCTATAAGAAATAGAAACTTATATGAAGAAGCAACGCTGCATTGGATATATTTGTTTATTGTAATTTGATCTTTAAATAAGGGCTCACACAATACAATACCTAGTCATAAATTAGCTGACAACTTAATTCCACATTGAACTAAAGTGCATATGCAGGCAATCTGTTTGACTGAAATTAGAGTTTAGCTTAAAGTGAACAATCAAACCTGTCTAAATGTATTATTTTTTAAATTCGTTAAATTTATTTACACTGACATATATTGACAGTTAACAAATAGTTAATATGTTAGTGAAGCATATTCAGTTGGTCATAACATGTGTCCCTTTTAAATGTGTGTTCATAATACAGAGGTTAACAATAATCATAAATATATGATACAGGGCTCATTAATTTTACCATGTTTATGTGGATTATATATATCTATATATATATATATATATATATATATATATATATATATATATATATATATATATATATATATATATATATTTACTGCAATTCTTATCATACATTTTTTATTTATTATTGTTTATTAAATATAACAATAGGTAAATGTCATGTAGAAGAAAATCATTTATCATTTATTACCTATAATTTGCAGAATATTGCACAGAAAATGTAAGGTGTCTCAAATGTGACAATATATAACTATAATTGTAATACGTTCATGGTGCATGAAAATTACAGTATCTAGGCAAACATTATGTAGACAAATGTGTATGTATATATAAAGAGAGTGAGAGAGAGTATGTACTACTAACAATTTCACTCCTGAATGCTGATTGTGTTGAATATTGATGAGGAATGGCCCACACAGTGTCAAGTCCAGCATAGGCAGGAACATATGTTGTCAGAATCCTTGAGACTATAACTGCTAGCTCTTCTTTTAAGGCTGTCTCATCTTCACTGGATGGTAAGATATCTGAAATCTTTAAATTCCTCATGGCCTCTGGTGAGGGGAATACATTTGACATCCCATAACTACCAATCCTTTCAAGTGTGGCAAATCCCTGTACCATGTTCAGCATGGCATTTCTCTTTCCCCTCACATGATGCCAGACACCAATTTTCTGGTTGATGCTATCAAATGTAATATAAAAGTATAACTGACTCGGTTGTTCCTTCAGTTGAAACTGAAATTTTAAATAAGAGTGCTTTGTATGATAATAATCATTCCTTCCTCTGTATGGTTGCTTGACACTAACATTAAACATTAAGCTGAATAAAAATGAC
Organism: Megalonaias nervosa; assembly: GCA_016617855.1. Lineage (NCBI taxonomy): Eukaryota > Metazoa > Mollusca > Bivalvia > Unionida > Unionidae > Megalonaias > Megalonaias nervosa. The sequence goes on from JAECUM010048074.1 coordinate 5,465, forward strand.
AGAAAAGAGTTGTGTGGATAGTGGATACGGTGACCATTCATGACAAAACATAGTAAAGAGTTATTAGACAACTAAGCTTATACCTATACCAATTGTGTCTGTGAATGGCAATAACAATTATACAGCAAAGGAACAACTTTTAATAAGAAAAAATGACCTACTGACCACATGGAATGGCATGATTATGCAAGGAGCACTCTTATCAAATTCTCTACAAATGCCTTGCCTAAAGATTAAAATTTACTTGGATGACTAAAGTTTGACAATATGATTATCAATATGAAAAAAGTCATTAGTGTTATAACAATTGGTCAGTGTGACCTATTTTCCTTGCTGAATGCTGCAAGAACAGTCAAACTAATGTAATATTTGAAGATGTAATGCCTAAATTAAGTTAGCATTGTGTTTAATTGTGATCTTAAAATATAACTGACATGCATAGGTTTCAAACTGTGGTCTTCAGAAAGTTAAAGATTTTGAAGTTCCAATATATCAAATATGTTATTTAGTGCCAATTTCAAATTTTGTAACATTATAAAAGGCTATAGTGACACAAGTGAATTAAAATCTGTTGTAATGATTTTTGCAAGTTAATTATTGGTATATCTGGCATCATTTTTTCCCATCAAACCTGACCTTTATGACACAGGTCCATCCGCGATCTCACCTACCTTGTTATATCTCAAATAACTGCAGCATATTATTGGTAACTTTTCCCTTGTCTTAGTGTAAAGGGCGAAATTTCTTTGGATCTATGAAGAAAACATTAAGTTGGATAGGTGAGCGATTAATTAGATTTATGGGGACTGGCACGAGTTTAAATCGCCGTAACGCACTGATTGGTAATGTCACTGTCATGCGAGCGGTGGTTCTAAATTGGAACTTTGTTTACTTAACTGCAGAGGATGGGGTTTACCTCCGATCTGTACCAAAAACTGTCAATTCTGAAACTTCTCAGCGATAAGTATTTAGCAATCCAGTTTGGCAGACGGACTACAATTTTTGGCGCCAAATTCGAGCAGGAGATGTATTTAATTCAGATTGGTTACGCTGTAAAAAGGGGGCTTGATTCCTCTCGGAAACTATCAGTTTAAAATGCGTATCGCAACAATTTTAAATCAGTCTACACTTTTTCTTCGAGAGAAATTTCGAAGGAAGACTTCGGGCTGATGTAGAAGATATTCGCCTGTAACTATCATCCAAGAGATTAGATGTCTGGAAAAAAAATCTACGAAACAATTCTAGCGGTAAAGCTTGAAGACACAAGGTATTTTACATCCGTCTCATGTAAATTCTTTGATATCGCGATTTGTTGATTTGTTTACTTATATTCGTAGATCCATTCTCCTGATATGATTACAACTGTGTGAAGATTTGTTTGATTTATTTGCAGGAATTTATTTGTAAATTCGTAAGCTTAATTTTCTTGATATGATTGCAGTTGTGCGAGTTCATCGATATGAATCCGTACAAGGATATTCTTTATATATGTTCGATGAATCGTTTGATTGTTTAGTCTGGATTGTTATAGGTAAATATGTATCTAGAATTTCATGCCTTACTTCAGTTGATATGAGTACGAGAATTCGTGTATATTCTCCGATTTAGATAATGTCACATATGATAAAGACTTGAATACATATTGACTGGAATTAACGTTCTTGAACCATGTGAAATTAATGTTTGTACACCATTTAATGGGGTTTTATATAGGCTAGAGACTTGAATGTGTATGCCATGGTTGTGACATGTAAGGAATTTCATTCATTCACTTGGGTAATGTAAGCCAGTAATTGGAATAGCCATTGGGAAGTACATTAACCTTAGGGAGCTAGGTTTGTACGGTCCACATTGTTTAGGTAAGACCAGATGGACGTAGGATCTGTTTGAATTACAATAGAATTTATCTGACATTAACAAGAAAAGATTAGGAGCTCTTCTTAGGAGGGGTATACAGCAGAACACTTCGGGTGTCGTTTGTTTACTTTTGCAAGGTGAGATTTGTCCCACCAGGGTCTACGTGACGAATAACGAACTTGCAAGCCAAAGTGACCACACAAGTTGGAAAGCTAAAGGCAGCAATACACCTGAGGATTTGGAAAAGGGGAAAGTGGAAGGACCCAGACTTACAGGCACAGGAATCCAAAGGAACAGACGCAGAGATTTGGACCGAGGCAAAAACTATCAGGTTATGAATCTGTACAAAGCAGTGTTTTGATCTCCACTCGATTGATGATGATTTAATTCTATTGTTTAACAGATCGGCTATTTGTAAAAGCATATTTGTATTTTGAAATTCGTTTGAAAAATTTGAATCAAAGAAGTGTATCTTTCTAATGTAATGCATTATTACAATTGTTTATGAATTTTATTGTCTATGAAATTTTGATTAAATTTTATGGTTTGTACATGTATGGGGGCTTGTGTCTTTTTGTTCTATATACCTGTTCAGATCTTTATCTATTCCACCTGTAAATTTCACAATTTCTATTGATATTTACTCACTCCGGGCAAATTACACCGTAGGCGATCACCTCTAGATAACGATAACCAAACCCATGCAACCCACCCCAACAAAGTGGGAGAGGAGTTCATGACACATAGTATTTGCATTCTGTGACAGAAATTTGAAGCTATTTGATTTTTAAACTTGTTTGTTTATTTATGACATTTTTCAGAAAAAAAAAACATTATTACTATTAACTTGATGATGATAGCAATGATGAGAAATATTATCATTATTATTATTATTATTATTATTATTATTATTATTATTATTATTTTAAAAACAGTAAATTTCAGATGTGCATATATATGAATCAAATGATTTGATTATTCATCAGAATATACCTTCTACACTAGTCAACTCATCACTTTCTTGGACAACTAGATTCCCCTTCTTCTTCTTCAGCCTCCTCTTTATCTTCCTCCTCCTCCTGCTCTTCTTCATCCACGAAATCCTCCTCCTCTTCATCTTTCCAAACAGACTCTAACTCGGGCAACTCATCCAAAGTTTCGTCTGCATTTTCTAAAAAGGAAAGAATATGTATAATTTTACTGTCATAATGCTTGTACTGTTTAATAAAATTTATAGCTGTGTACACCTCAAAGAAAACTGTTATGCCTTATTTTTTTAAGTGTCTCACTTTTATGCTAAATTAGAGACAGTATATAGCCAGGATTTGGATGATGCGTTGTTGAACCTTATATACTTAGGTGGCCACAAAAATAAGTGTTATGAAGCAAACATTTCAACAAAGAGACAAATATATGTGTGAGAATTGACACATAATTTTTATGAATGTTATGCAAAAATTCAAATTCTTTTCACAATAATTCTTTTAAATTATCAAAACTGAAAAGGAAAATAAAGGAAACAATTAGTATGGTACTCATTTTCTAAGTTGGTATGGATACAAAATATAATATACTACAATATATCATGAACATTACATATAGAAAATTGTATCATGTTCACCATGGTTTATACCTCTTTCCTTTCATGACAATTTATCTCTTCACAGCTTAACCTTACTGTCAAAATCTTGCCGCAGACCATCTATTCTTCATCTTGTGACACCAATACTTTGGCACCATCTAAGTCTATTGAAACTACCAAAAACCTGTTTATAACAAAAGTACAGTTTGATTATCTGCAAAAGTATACATGACTGTACAGCAGAAATCTTGTCTATTGATGAGAACCCTTTAAGCAAAAGAAGTCAAATTTTTTAACACAGCCTGCTATTGTTGAATACAACAAACTAATTCACCCATGATAATAAGCTACTACCGGACAATAAGCACATATTAGAAATTGATGTTAAACTTTTACATACAGAGGTTTATTTTTGAAAATGAAAGCCAAAGTCTGCATATACAAATTTTCCTTTCTGATGCTTCACCCCCAGTTTCTTATGGAATTAATACATTGATCATCAAGACAATTTTGTTTATTTTATTGATGTTGAAATATTACAAATATACATTTACTAACAAATGTTAGAATCATCTGTATATTATTTATGTTTGATAAGTAATGACATTTAAAGGATTTGACATTCTGCATAAATACAGACATCTGTTATACCTAACCTGTGAATGGTCTCTTACTTTTCATGCTCATGCAATGAAGGTACATTAATAGGTATCATGAGAAAGGCCAGGAGAGATATCAATATATTATGCTTAATGTTTAAAGTGACTCAACTTTATGTTTTCTCATTGGCTGTTAATTGCCCAAGTGCTTGATAAATGTTTTTAAAAATCACCAGAATACATATTCATAAATACTCATGATATGTACAGTAAACATTACAAAAATATTTATGGTAAATAATGTAGATATGGTAATTAATTTGCAAAGTATGTATGCTGCATTTTCTATTTATTTGAAATGACTGGGTAAAAAAATCTTTAGTCTTTATTTGTAGTTTTTATTTATATAACCCTGAAACCATAAAATTTAGATAACAATTGCAAATTATAATTGAATGGTTGTGTTACCTTTCTGTTACAGCCACCTAACCACATTATAATGGAAACCAGTTGTTGCAGGATAGTACTGTGCCTGGTTCTGATAAAGCTGATTATACATAGGAGGGAGCCAATAACAGGTACTAAGGTGACAACCTTTCTTCCAATCCTTTTTGTGGCAGAGTTGTGGTAATGCTTGTTGGTTAAGCTGGCTTGGACAAGCTCAAGCAAACTGGGGTAACATTTATTGGCGTCATACATCATTTTGTCCCAAAAATCCAATATTGATGACAGTCCACCATTGAAACCACTTTTGGAAACCATTTTTGTAAACCTGCAGATCTTCTGCCTCACTATATCACAAATGACAATAACTGCAGCTTTCTTGGCAGATTTGCTGTCTTTAAAGAGTTGTCGCAGACCATTTCTGTATCTTCAGTGTGCCAAAAGTTGCATTGCCTTCCCAATGGGACTGTTATTCACAGTAAGTAATACCTAGTTTAAGAAATAAGAAAGTCACAATTATGCATAGATATGGGTGGATGGCCTGTTTAAAGGTTTGTTTCATCTTTTCTCATTACAGACATGGAATTATCAGCTTCAAAATTTAATTTTCATTTAATATCGTTACATGTACAATAACGAAGTTATGCTGAATTACAATAAGAAATGGTTATCCAGGGTGTTGATAGATGTTATAGTTATCTATGTACTTACCTTTTCTTCCGTCAAAGATTTTCTTGACATCAACTTTGGTTGGTACACTTTTCTTGGTGTTGAGATAACCTTGGCTTTCTTGGCATTTCCGAGATGTGTTGGCGTGTTTTGAATCTTATTTCCTATATACTACCCTGATTTTCGAATTTTTCTGAACTTCTCTTCTACTTCATCAAGGTTAGTCTTGTTTACATCCAGGGATTTTATTGTCAGGCTGCATTCAGTACAAATGAATGCATGTTTTTCAGGCGTGAATGTCACAGAATATGTTTTTTCTAGTGATTCTGCCACACTAAGTCCACCTTTAAATTTATAATGAATGTCTATTCTTTTAAATCCTTTATTTTTCTTCTGAAACTCTGCCGCAGTATGAACACTCCATCATAGTAAAATTATTTTCCAATGTTGTTGAAGCAAACACTGGAAAATATTGAATGAAAGTCACGCAATGTCTACAATAACATGAAAGAACACATACTTTTCAACTTATTAATTGAGATAACACCAGCCCGAAACATGTCGCTGTCGCATCATCCTGGAAAGAGGCAGATTGATCACGCTGAAACCACACGTCAACGCGGTTTTGTTGTTATCACGTGACTATTTGACCTGTTGTATGCATATCGGCCGCGAGATTTGGTTAGTCATGTGACTAGCAATGCAAATGGAGCGAACGAGGTCAAATTTCATCAACGCTGTAGTTTCGTCTCGGCTGACAACGGATTAAAGACAAAATCATCGGTGTTATACTTGTAATTTCTGAGAAGATAATTGATTTTCCTATCGATTTAATGTAAGCATGGCTCAATGAAAGGTCATTTAAGTTTGCTATGCCTTATAGTAGGCGAGTACCCCTTGCCGACACCAAATGATGTCGGCGAATTCCAACTTTTCGATAGGGAATGGACTCTGACCCTACACCCCAACATAAAAAACCAAATATCAAAAATGGGGTGTCAAGGGTCAGAGGAAACTCGGACTACCAACGTAGGTATGTGAGAAAGCTTTCCAGTATCTTCCCGTAGATGGGTGGTTTTTCCCGGGCCGGGATTTTCCCGGCTTCCTCCTCCACCAAACATACTAGCCACTATGTATAGCCTATCATGTGCTGAGATATGGCATTAAACTCAGAAACAAGCGTAATTAAACAATAAGACATATATTAAACAAGATATCACCCGTTCGAGATTTTCAGATAATCTCTTTAGAAAAAAAGTTGAGATTGAAGTTACTTTACAAATTTAGGTAAAGAGAAAACTTCACACCAGTTAAAGAAAGATTCAAAATGTGTCACATCTGTTATGGATAAAAAAGAATCAGACTTTAAATTTTGAGTATGACTTTGTTGTTACCTATTATTCTCGCGGACATAATTAGGCAACATATAGGTTTAAATTTAAGGATTGGAACTAATTACTTCGAATAAGTTCAAATTAAGAGAAGAAATATTATCTTGCCAATTTCATTCTTTCCCACGTGTATAAAGAGACGACTAAAATAGCTTTGAAGACTACATACATATTTCAAGTATTATGTTTTTAGTTGCCTACCTTTCTGTGGAAAATTTTTAAGTCTTTCAGAATAAGTCTTCTTTTTATAGAGAAACGACATTGGTGCAGTGTAGAACTATTTATATTTTATTTATAGTATCACAGAAACTTTGTAATCTTAGGAGTGCAAATTTTTTTAATAACATATTGCGCGTATTATCTCACCCACAGACCGTCACTGTACAGTCTTGTTCTCCTTTATCCACAAACTATGGTGAAATTAATTATACATGTATTTGTCGAATTTTACGTGTCACTTAATGGAAAAATTATTTAATCATGCTAATATCATTAATTTAAATAATTACCATTTGTAAAGCAATTAAAAACAATTCAATTGGATTCCGTTAGTTTTAGGGACGATATAACTAACATGGACTGGATTATTTTTTAGAAATATCACAAAATATATTTTATGGTGTCATGAAATCATACATATTTATTTTGCTTGTCTCTGTTGCTTTCAAGCGTATCACATTATTGTTCTACAAAATTGCTTTGCTGAAAAAGCTGCATGGCCGATTATAAATTATGATGATGTATATCAATATGTTTCTTGGTAAACAATATGTTTTTTCTGTAGAAGACATACACGTATGGATTTGACGAAAACATCATCTGACAAAGTCAAAACGTTATAACACTGTTAATTTGACATTGAAGTGTGTTTGAACGTCAAAAGTGTTGGTACCATCAACCTGAACAATTAGTCCCTTATTATTAACAAAATTTATATTGTTCTAAAATTTTCAGTATATCTGCGGAGTCGGTGTCTATATACATCAGGCGAAAACGTCATGTAACAAATTCATGACATTCGAAAACTAAAGCACCATTGAAATATAACACATCATCTTGCTACCATTCCCCTTCTCCTCCCCCCCCCGCTCTGAAACAAAGGAGCCACGTGTTCAATGCACTTATATATATATATATATATATATATATATATATATATATATATATATATATATATATATATATATATATATATATATATATATATATATATATATATATATATTGTTACGAGTTTATGTTCTTAAAATAAGTAACAGAAAAGAGTGAAAGACAACAAGCTTTGTAAAATTTAACAAATAATTTAATTTCCTAGAATACAAAGTGAAAAGGAGAAAAAAGAACTTATGGTGTTGCGAATTAAATCTCAAAATAATCCAAGAACTACAGAAACAAGTCATATTATTTTAAAGTCCTGAATAAAATTCAGTAAAAGTCCAGAATAAATCCAAAAACTGAAGGCGATGACGTGCCTGTGGTAGCTCCTAATATGTTGATGTGCCAACAGTCTTTTGGTGAATCACAGAAATATAATTCCAAGTTTGAATACACTATAAATTCCAGTGAATTTGTCTATCAAGAATTTTATCAGAGCACTTTTGTTTTCAGAGAAAATAATAAATTGCATTTAATAATTTGAAGAAATAAAATTCAGGCCAATTTTAAACTGTTAGATCTTAAAGCAACTGATAAAATCCTCTCACTGTATTTAGTTCTCTACTTGACCTCGGGTCACAATTAGTAATTTCTAGACAAAACCATTACCTAATGGAAAATAGCCTTCTAGAATAATCACCCAAATAAATATATTTACATCTTCTATTAATAATACTATTGATTTTAAACCCATTCATATAGAGAATAATTTAGCTATGTATTAGTTGTTTACAATGACTAAAAGTCAATTTTGGTCAAGAAGAAATGAACTAAATTTTGGACAAGGTCAAGTCCAACATACAATGTTACAATACAATTGCATGTAATGAAAAAAACCCAAAGAAAACTAACATACAAAGCAAATTAAATATACATAACAATATATAACAAAATTCCTGTAATATGACGCCTTGAAATGGGTTTATATATATATATGTATATATATAAACCCATTTCAAGGCGTCATATTACAGGAATTTTCCACTTAATTACATATTCCAGGAGCTGTGTCCTTGCATACCATAACAAATGGTTTGTTTCTTGATAATAATTATGAAAGAAATTTCAGTATTATTCTATTGAAGATTCAGATGTCATCCTTCAGAACAGAATCACACGTTTAAGAGGAGTCTGAGTGAACTCCAGATGTGCAGGCCATTTTATCCACATGAAGAATAGACGATTGTGACCTACCATTCGACTGATTCAGTTATTTCGAAATGTGACACAATAAACGTTGACTTCAAAATACGAGTGATAGTTGATTAGGAGATTGAATATGATATACTTTCCACAGAGCAGTATTACTTCGGATTGTTTCTAATATACTATAATACTAACTCTGTGATTGCTACTTTCAACATTTACTTATTTTGATTCACCATTTGAAAACGGGTAAAATAACTTATCATGGCGACAAGCGTTCTCTATAAACGGAATTGAATTCACTGGAAACATTGAACAATAATTATTGTCACTACTGCAAAGAGCTATGAAAGACAGATATGATCATCATTCATCGGTTCATCATGATGTTGATACTGATATCGGCGACGGCGAGGAGGAAGATGGGGTCTTTTACCACTTCTCGCTCTAATGGAATTGAAATAAGACTTTGGGAGTTTTGAACAGAGCATTAGACTCAAGGAAACGTTTAGTGATGATGCTGGAGGACGAGACACTTTATACAAAATATCAGTCATGACCAAACTGCTGAACATGCTGTAACTGTGTGTCCGACATTAAAAGACACGCTTTCCGCAGGTCACATTGATAACAAAATGCTAACTTACCACTTACCATTTAACCACCCAAACGGAGAGATTTTATTTACCCCCAATACTACACAAAGACGGGACCTTGTGGATGCTAATCATGTATAGAAACAACCATCCCACTGAAAATAAATGTCTGAATTTCGTTCATTATCACCTTCAGCCTTTCGTGGATAAATTGCCTTCATATATCGAAGATACTACTGTTACGTGTAGGCTCGTACAAAAGTAACAAAAGAAAAGAGTGAAGTCAACAAGCTTTGTAAATTTTAACAAAATAATTTATTTCCCTAGAAAACAAGGTAAAATATGAAATAGGACTTACGGTTTGTGAATATAATCCAAAAATTAATCCTAGGACTGAAAAATATAAGTACTATCACTAAACAGTTCGAATTGAATCCAAGTTCGAATCTCGATGAAGTTCCAATATGGAAGGCGATGACGTCCTCTATAACCAGTTTGTGTTGATGTGTCAACAGTTCCTTGTTGAGTCACCAAGAATATAATTCCGGCTTTTGAATTCCGAATAATTTCCACTAAATGTCTTTGTCCAAGAATCTTTGTGAACACAAGCATTTTCCAGGGTGAATAAATTATTTTAAATACGAAAATCAACTCAAATGGCAACAACTAGACAAATATCTTGAGCCCGAAGGTATATATTTACGACTAATCAAATCCACTAGAAAATGTCTGTTTTAACCCGCGATGTTAGATCACATGATGGCTCACGTGGTCACTTAACTTGAGCAGCGCAGTAAAAAAAATGCCAATTTGCACGTAGGCTAGAATAGCCCTATCTAAGAATCAGATTCCCACACTGGAAATAAATTTAAAAATAAAACTGTTTACAACAGACTAACATGTGGGCTGAACATGACGTTGGTAGTGACCAATCATTTTCACTCAATGTTTACAAAATCGGAACAAAGGTCAAGAACTAGGTTAGCTAAAAATAAAAATGTAGCAATCGAACTGCGTTGTTATCAGGTCAAAACAGAAATCTGAACCTTCCGAAAAAAGTCAAATCCAATGAATCAAGTTATCATTACAATAACGGAATGAAATAAAAATAAAATAAAAGAGAATTTAAAACTAACACACAAGCAGCTAAATTGTATATACGTAACACTACGAACCATCTCAATAAATCACTAAAACTAACTTCCAATAACGCTCTCTTCGTCACCGTGAATGTATGTTCCTTTTTCACCAACATCTCTTACCAAGAAGGTATTACAGCCTGCCATTAATCATGGGAGAGTCGATCCGATCCTTCCCGTCCAACCTTCTGTTGGGTCAAACCTTGAACACATGTTCTCATATTTAACAAGTTTGTATTCAACAAACAACACTTCCCACAAATTAACGAGTCTACATTCGATATTAAAATAGTAGCTTATGCCAATATTTTTGAGGGAAGAATCGAGCAAAAAGCTTCCGAAAGATGCACACTATGACGACATAAAATCGAAATGGTTCGAAACGGGCTACACATTCAAAATATTTATTCAATTCTCTAATTACGCCAGGGCCATCAAACAGGCCCAATATCCTTTTGGATATCAATCTACCCTGGTGGGTGACATAGAAATTTACATGTATTCTAAACCAAATGACTCTTACCAGTATCTGCTCTCGACCAATTGCCTCCCTCAGCACGAAACAGAAAACCTTCTTTACGGTACGTGCATTCCAAGTATATATGCTTTAATCTTGCTACCATTGATAAGAGATTCCGAGAGCGCTAGTCGCACCTTAGAAGGAGAGGATACAGGTGGAACCACATTATGGAAGAAACAAATATAAGAAGCTCCTGAACAGAGGAGCCCTCCTTAAATATAAAACCAAGATAACCAACAAACGTGTTTCCTTTGTGGTAACTTCCGATTCCTATGGTCCCAAACCTGCAACAGATCATTCGGAAGCATTGGAACCATATTCAGTCGTCTGAACGTCTGAAAGGTATAGTTCAATACGTTTCTGTGGTAGATGTGAAATCTCAAGGACCATCAGGTATGTGCCAAGATAACTTTAAACAAGACCATAAAGTCAGAAAGATATCCCTGCAAAGATCAGCGTTGCCTACATTGCAAACAGGTCCGAAATCGAATCGTCACAAATTCGAAAATAAGGATTAGCTACACGGTCAAAAATGAGTTGGGATGTGGAGCCAGGAATGAAGTCTATCTTTTGACATGTAAAATCTGTGATGTGTGCAACTCAATATGTTAGTGAACTGGTTGATTTCAAAAAGCGAATAAATAGGCACATAAGCCACATTCGTAACAAAACTTACGCGAAAGTCGCTGACCACTACAACTCGTCGGCGGAACATTCAGTCGAGTCCCTCGAGATGTTACCGATTGAATCAAGCCTGGAGTTGACCGACATAGAACGTACACATAAGAAACGATTCTGGAAAGTACAATTGAAAATACGTGTGGTTTCAGAACTAAATAAAAAAAATCAAACCGGCCGTTTGCAGTCTTATCAAAATTACAACCAGTCATCAGTCTGTCTCTTTTGTTATCCCGGATCTAATATTGTGTTGAACTAGCTGTTTGTTAAAAACTTGCAGAAGTTATGTTTTAAAGAGGTATTGATTCACTGAGTTTGTAATAATTATTGGCTTTAAGAAACGCTTTTGAATAAATTTATAAATGTGTTTATTATATTTGACATTTTAACAGATAAATTATAATGAAGACAATGAGTTTGAGAAAGCGAATTAATGGCAGCAAAATTGCATTTGAGAACTTGTAAATTCAATATTGCCTATGCATGGACAAAAGTCGGTTTTGGATCCCTCCTGATTTAAACCGCTGGGTTTGAATTGTTCACAGCTGTCCAATCCCGTAGATTTCTGTGGGTCTTCTATCTTCGGTGCTTCATTCAGAGTTATGGGTGATTCCAGGTAATGTTAAATTAAAGTAGAGCATAGAAGAGACATGTTACGCTACTGGGCTTCTTTCCACTTTGTTTGTTTGCGAGATTAATTTGGGCGTTTCTCCAACATAATTAGTGCTGCACACCTTGTGAGGTAGATCACGTTTTCTGTATTGCATGTTATAATCTCGTTATGAATATTAAACTTTTCACTTATGACTGTGCTGGAAAATTTGTTTGTTTCCTTAATGTGTTGGCATCTTTTGCATCTTTTATATCCAAATGGCTTCAATATCCCATCTATTTAAATTTGCACTGACTAGCACGTCTCCCACATTTAAAGGATGGCGAAATGCTACAACTGCTTTATGTCGAAAGATCAGTTTAAACAATTAAAACAATTCAATAGTTGCCTAATGTTTGTAAACGATGCAACCTAGTTTGTGCGTTCTCTTGGTGGAACGTGAAGAAAAGGTACAGTCGATCCAGGTTTGATTTCCCCTGTATATTAACAGGGTTTGTTTGCTTAGCACAAGGTATCGTTTCCACTATTATCTCTTTGTAGCCACGCTTTGGCAGATATTGGCTTAACTCTCTGTGCCTCTGGTGGAAAATTACGTCATCAGAGCCTATTTTGTTGATTCTAAGTGCTTGACTGTAGAGAAATATGTTTGATGCAGGGCTTTGGGGGCAGGTGGATTGAAGATGGATTTAATATTTCAGTCGGTAACAATTACATTTCTGTATGGTGAGTGTTACTGAAAATGCTGTTTTCATTTTTAAAAAATATGATCTGTGCTCGAAATTTAGGCAGTGAGTTTGATCGAATCAAAATACGGAAAGTATTGATTAATGAAATGTACCCATTGGAATGGTTTATGGCTTACATAAACCAGAAGTTGGCTTTGTAATCGGCCCATAAAGATATTTGCATGTGATGGGGTAATGTTGGTCCCCAGAGCTGTTCTATTTATTTGGAGGTAGTTTTTGCCATTAAACTCAACGTTTTAGAGTTTAAAAAATAACTCTAGGAGTTTAACAAGGAATTCTGTGGTTAACATCTTCACTTGTCCTGTTTCCGCACATACCGTTACATACGTGCATTACCTCATCTTCTGGAATATTAGTATAGAGGGATGTTACGTCCAGTGAATTCAAGAATTGTGGGCCTCACAAAATAGTCTAAATATTCCCACATGGTTTCGTTTCTGTAACTGTCACTAAGGATAACAGGCCGATCTGGATTTGTGTATTTTTTGTAGGAGATAGAATCCCCATGTTCTTGGGTTTGCGGAGGGTATGATATTCCACGATTTTATGGTTTTTATGTCCCTCTCGTAACATATCTGTCTTAGAGTATTATAGTGTTGGGTTCTGGCTTAATTCCAGGTAGAATCTGACATTAGTAAGCTGTCTCTTTGCTTTTTTGACATAGTCTTCTCGGTCCTTGACAAAGTCCGCAGACATCATAACAGTTGAATTCTATTATATATACGTTGATTCGGAAATACCATCATAAAGGTCCACGTCTTGTTTATCAGTAAAGCGATTTCTTTCAAAGATGTCAATTTTTCATTTTCCCGTAGTATATCTTATCATCGATGACATTTTCAATCTTTTCTTAGATTAAATCACTAACCTAGGATGTAATTTGAATTTTAAAATGCTTCATATCTGAATTATTATAGGATTAAATGATCATGGTTGGGTATTTATCGATGTGTAAATTTTACCTAATCACTCACAAAGTAAATAAAGTCTGAAGAACTTTTTGTAAACTTTGTGAGTGATTAGGTAAAATTTACACATCGATAAATACCCAGCCATGGTCATTTAATCCTTATGATTCCAATTTACTTCCTTTCTAACATCAGATCAGCAGATTTAATCGATAAAACATTCACTTTTATGTAAGCCTACATCGAAGTTTTCTTTCATTAGCCTCTTAACTGCGATAGAATACATGGCCGTATCTTCGCTACCCAAGGTTCATCGATTCTTTGTACAGTGATACGGGGTAGAATGTCATAGCGGGTCATGACAGTGATATATTGTTATGATCATTATTTTAATATATAAAAAATGGTTGTTGCGATTAAACCAGGATTATTCCTTTATTTCGAAAATTACGCTTGCGTATGGCACGTGTTGTTATAGCAACGTCGTTGTTACTTTCTATGTATATCGATCTTTCAAAAGCAAAATCGTGTCCATTTTTAGTGATATCCCTTGTTTGGCATATGACCGTGACCTTTAATAACCGCTGCTGTAACATGTTGTCGAGGTGAAATGCAATAATTTCCGAAGATTGGCTTCTAAAGCCTGCCATATGTATTCTTCAGCAAAAGGGGTGAGAGTTGGAGTGCAGGAAGGTCTGTGCAATTACATTGTTTTAACTTCTAATGGTCAATTATAATTTATGGCTTGTCATTTTTTATCGGAAATCACAGGAGTGGGTGGGTGGGAGCTTGTTGTTATTATTAGGGTTTAAGGCGTTGATATAGATAAAACATCAGATCAAATGGTCTGGAAAAGTGGGAACCAAAAGTAGTCCGCAAAATTTATCGATGCGTAAAAACTTCCAGATCAGAATCACGTGACCGTTTACATCCAATCAAAACGTCGAAACGCAGTCAATTCATAGAAAATTGGAATTATTGTTCGTTGGATTTAATTTGTCGTCAACAGGTAAAGGAAGCTTGCATTCAGACAGCGGTTTTCTTTTAATTAGAAGTGGACGTAAAATCTGTGAACTGATTTGACGCATTCTGATACATTTTACCTTACTAAAAATGCCATAATGACACTGTCAAATCTGTAATGTGTAGGTATATAAAATGTTTAATGATTTTTAGGTGAAAGATTCAATTTCAATATAGTAAATGTTCTCGTTAAATACACGTGAAATGTACATGTGAAACTAAGTGTTAAACTTATTTGCAGGACAGAGGTAAGTAGGTGTACTTGTTAGTATTTATAAATAGGAAATATTTCGTATCTGAGACAAGGCGTTCCGAATGTATGATCACATTAGAACTTGTGTCCTTTACTTTATAACTAGACTAGAGTCATCCAATATATTACTACGTCTCACAAAGGCAATATAGTGTCTGAATCCATGAATAAACCTCATTAAGTCCATCATTAACTTTTAAAAATTAATATGAAAGAGTTATATATGCGTGCGCATGTGTGCACGATTAGACTACGTCAACGACATCATGTTTTGCTTGTATACTGGTTCAGTCCACTGTAGGCTTTAAATTTCATGCATTGTGTGGTATAGTTTCAGTTACTACTATATGTCAAAAGAAAGTTTGAAAAAATAGGATATTGAAGATTTGCGTAATTGAACATTGACCTTTGTGGCGTAAAAACTCTTTCAATATCAGCTGATTTGTGTTAATTTTGTGACAGTTTCGACTGATTAAAGGATTTATGGATTTGTAATACATAAGTGAATGAAATTCCGGATAAATGTTTATTGCTCTACTAATTGCACCAACATTGATAAGATTTTTGTTGCCTTTTATTTTGTTTACAGTTTCATTTGTATATACTAGAGTCTTTACATTACATTTGGTTTCTAGCAGTTTACAGTCATTTACTGTACGCCCTAATGGCATAATGCATGTAGGAATCCCTAATGCCATAAAGGCTCTAATGGTATAATGTTTGTAGAAATCCCTAACGACTTTAAAGCCACAATGGTATGATGCATGTAGCAGCTTCTAATTGTTTAAAAGCGCTAATGCTATAATGTGTGTGGCAACACCTCTAATTATACATTTTGTCATGACTACAATTCCTTCTTCTATCAATCGATGTCGATTTTTCATGATAACAAAACAATTTTGAAAGACGATGAAAATGAAGAATAAGGTATACATTGTTTTATTTTCATTCCTAGATACAGATACGTATATTCTGGTTTTCGTTCTAGTTCGTATAATTAGAGAACAATAAGCTGACATTGATCCCATTGTAACACTTACGGAAATAAACATGTCTGAACTCAAATGTGGACACAGCCAACGTTTCATGCAACTTAGAACTGGACCTTAGTAAGATATACTTGTTTATAACGCTGTCCACTAATAAATACTACTAAGCAACCCATTATAAACTTTCATGCTGTAATATTGAACAGTGAATATTATCATTATATCATCTCATGATACAACATTACAGGGGAAGATCCAGAAATATGGATTAACAACGTTTGGAGTAAGAGTAAATCAGTCGAAACACAGACGGAACCTCCTAGGGGGTCAAAGGGTAGCTCCTGCATTTTAGTCATTTCCAGGGCATAGATTTAGCCGTCTAACTGTAAAGAATATGTTCTTTAGCAAACGATCCTGTTGTTTCATGTACATTGTTTGGATCCTATGGGTCCTATCCCTGCAGTCTACTGTATATAATATAGATGATTATTTGTTCCATAAAAGTACATGCAATAATGGTAATGTTGCATTCTGCAACATCACAAGATGTTTAATTCTGAATCTGGTATGCAGATATATCAAACCTAAATACAATTCCTATATTTTCATGCCAAGTTTTATATCGTGTACTCCACAGGGAATTTAAACCATCGTGTCCATCTAACACAAGACTAACTCACTAAAATGAAGAAACTGATCCAGCTGTCATATTAGGACATATTATAATTTTGAATACATATTATAATTTTGAATACATATTATAATTTTGAATACCGGGTAAATAACTAAACATTGTTATAATCTATGCACGATATAAATTTAGATGTCGAATAAATGGATATCGGATTCTGATACAATGCTGGAACAGACTAAACAGATATAATATTTACTTGAAATCAGCGACTCTTAAACATCTGCCCTCCTTATAAACTTTCTCGACTCTATCAATAACATTTTTGGATACGCAGTCTTTTAAAACACTAAGCAACTGATGAAATTTTTCTTGTCCGGATAACTTTGGCTTTCTGGACCATGCTGCAAGTATAATGTAGATGAGGTTGTTGCGTGCAGCCTGTCCTTTATCAAATAAAGATTGTAGAGAGTCCATTTCAGGTCCAGATAGGTCTAAGCCGATTCCAAGTTGGTACCAGTCGTCGGCTGATATTTGCTTGGCAAGTATCAGTAAGCTAGCTTCTGAGAATATACCTATGAAGAAAGAAAATAATATCTTGCCATAAAAATTATAAAATCCGATCAATTTTCACCATGATATCAAGTGTTTTAAGGAATATATATGTCACATTTATTTTATACCTGCAAGCTCTCCACGCTGGAATGAAGTCTACAACGTGTCTTCTCATTTAAAACTTTTAAATATAAATCTTTATCAACTTCAAAATATACATCGACTTTTTAATCATAGTCAATGTTGTTGCTGCTGCTACAGATGATTAAATGTTTCACTATCGTTATTATGCAACTCTGAGAAGACGTGTTTGATTCTCGTTAATATGTAACTCTGAGATGAAGTGTATGATTCTCGTTATCATTTAACTCAGATGACGTGTTTGGTTATCGTTGTTTTATAACTGTGAGATGAAGTGCTTGACTATCGTTATCATGTAACTCTGAGATGAAGTGTTTGACTATCGTTATCATGTAACTGATATAAAGTGTTTGACTATCGTTATCATGTAGCTGATATAAAGTGTTTGACTATCGTTATCATGTAACTGATATAAAGTGTTTGACTATCGTTATCATGTAACTGATATAAAGTGTTTGACTATCGTTATCATGTAACTGATATAAAGTGTTTGACTATCGTTATCATGTAGCTGATATAAAGTGTTTGACTATCGTTATCATGTAACTGATATAAAGTGTTTGACTATCGTTATCATGTAACTGATATAAAGTGTTTGACTATCGTTATCATGTAACTGATATAAAGTGTTTGACTATCGTTATCATGTAACTGTGATTAAGTGTTTGACTATCATTATCACGTAACTCAAATGAAGTGTTTGACTATCGTTATCATGTAACTCTGAGAGAAGATGGGAGACGACGAATTTAATCTTGAATGCCCATGCGTGTAAAATTTAATAAACAATGGTCAACCATTGAAGAATGAAGAATCGTGAGTTCCTATTTACGGGTGAACAGATAAATTGCAAACTATATTTAGCCCAAAATTCGACAAATGAAAATAAATGAGATTAATAAATTCTGGATGACGTTTGAAAATCAGGTACAATATTCATTTCGTCTGAAACAAGGATGTATTATTATCAATAGCTTGTAATGTCTTCAGGTATCTTATCTATGCGAGAAAATTTTAACGCTTAAAATTGGCTACGTTATTTAGAGTGAAAATAACAATTTTCATACGATTTAAAAAATATATATCTTACCTTGAGGACTTTCTAATACTGATTTTGTGCGAGGAGGTCGAGCTGCACCTTCAGGATCAAAATGCAAAGAATGAAGTTCTCTTTTGCCAAAGTTGTCCGAGGAATACTGGATCAGGGCCTCTGGTGTCGTCCCCATACTACGGTTTAGCACATATGGAAATTCCATGTGGACGCCGTCCAGATGTGGTTGAAAGACAGCGAACAGTCCGAAACCTTTTGATGTGGGTACTTTCTGTATCGCCCCTCGTAGGTCGGCTCTAATCCTTTGTCCTTTTCTGAGAGTTATGACTGAAGAAGCTTCGCTTATACTCTGAAATCCCATCTTTACCATAGAACTTTTTACTTCTGATTCCTTTTCAATGTTAACAATTTCAGTCCTAATTATTTTCTCAGGTGACTTTTTATGAAAGGTCAATAGTCGGCATCGTTTGGCCTCCTGCAGAAGAAAAAGTACTTCATCCCGCAAGTCTTCCATCTTGGAGCTGCCGTCGTCAAGTGATTGCCTGGTTTGCACAAAGCTACAACTAGATACAAGATGGATTTGTTTGTGGATGAAACAAAACTACGTCTGGATACACGATGAATTCGTTTCGGAGGAAACACAAAATCAAATGAAGAAAGAAGCACTATTATAAGAAAATATGTACAGTCTAGTGAGAGGGTTTTGTTTGAACCGAGCACCTAGGATGTTTTCAAGTTCCCAATAATCCTGGCATTTTAAATGTGTTATATTATAATTGAAAATGATTGTATCTCAGATCTGAATTATGGGTATAGTAGGTGAAAGCAAAACTCCCATCTGTTTTCTCTGCCCAAAGCCATGAATTTTGACAAGAAAATTACAATAAAAACATATTAACTTCATTAAAAGTAAGTAACATCGGACTTAACAGACTTTTTTTTTTTTTTTTTTTATCACAGCGCCTAACCTGAGAGAGAGGCATTTTCATGAATACATTTTAAACAACGGAATACTGTTGCATTTTTTGAAGAAATAATCGAAGTGAGGCCACTTCATTGCACAATCGAAACATTAACAATTTTAAACTAAAGATGATGACATTCCCAGTACTCGACTTCAGCCATATAACATAAAAAGAGCTGTAACATTACGTACGTGTTGAGCGCCTTCACATCGCATGTATACGTCCCGTCTCCATTGTCCTTTAACTTGGTATCAACTAACTCAGCTTTATCATCATCTAATCTCACGACCAGAGTTTTGTACTTTGCGGATGGTTTGAACGGCAGCTGCACTCTGGCATTTTTCTTGAAATCTCTGCCTTCTGGTTTATGGACTGATAGACACGGAGACATGTTCTCTATGATTGGATTAGGAAACGAAGTCTTCAGTGCCTTAACTGCCTTCTTGCTCACAGGCAGGACCTAGAAAGAGCAATTATAAGGGGGACATATCTCGGTAGTTTAACTTGAGGCATCAGAAGTGCATTTTTTTGTCACTTCGTTGTCGAAGACAATAATGTATTAATACTGTTACAGGTCAACATTCATTGATCTTCATTTTACAATCTTTTGTATTAAAAATGATACAAAACTAAACCGAAACCAAACCTTCAGTGACTAGGCGGTCATACACATTTGAAAACAAAGAAACTGGCTACAGTCTTTTCTAGCAAAAAAAGGATAGAAATGGGCTATCATAAACATCTGAAAAGAAAGAAATTTGCTAGACACATTTTCGAATAAGAGAGGAAATAAGTATAAAGAAAAGAATAAGAAGGACTTTGAATAAGAAATTATAAATAATAAATAATTGTGAGACTTCATTTGAGAGTTAAATGTCCTTTAAACTGGTAGCAGATATTAATCCTAGATCAAATAAATACATTAAAAAACTCACAGGTCTTAACCTAATCGTGTCCACTTCATTTATTGAAAACGTCAAAATAAAGATTATAACACTTTTAATTCCATCTTAATTGATGCATAACTATAATTTATATATAGTTGCAAATACTTTGTTGATTTATTTGTAAGATATTTATTGGGAGCAAGGTTTTCCTTTATTCACAGCTCTATATATAATTAGAAAAATGTAAAACTTATTTGTGCACATTAAGTGTCTAAAGGATTATTTGAACAATTGGTAATTGATTATTACTGATTAAAACAATTTAAACGCCAGATGTGTGTATTAAAAAATACATTATAAACACTTATTTCTCTCATACCACAATTCACTACTCAAATAATTAAAACAATTTAAACATCACATGTCTGTATTGTAAAATACATACATTCCCTAAACTTTATATGTGATTAAAAACCCCACGATGTATAAAACATATAAAGCGGTTATGAAGGAAGAGTGAACTCCGTTTGAAAAGGTGGCTAAAATACATACAATGTTGTCATGGATTAAAAGTGATATCGAAAACTATTGAAAAGTTACAAAGTGGTATTCAGGGTCGAAGGATTTATTTTTATGGGAAGCAAATTGATATTCAATTCTTCTTTGATTACCTTGATAGAAATCTGCATACTGATTTGTACAGTCCCTTCTTCGAAAAAGACTGTTGTCTGTGGATCACATTCATGTACGTAGAGTAATGGAGCTTTTTCGGTTAACTCCAATACTGTCGTGACTGGAGAAGACATTAGGTAGACATATTCCATTCTCTTGGTTTCGAAGTGCACAGAGTTCCCCTATAAATATATGAAAATATCACCAAAAACTGTCTTACACAAACAACAATCACGCGTTTCAAATTTGGCCAATCGACTTGATACTTTGAGAATACATTTTCATAGTAAATAAACTTAATTAGTTGCACATTGGTCTAAATTTTTCATCATCCTCATTTTGTCAAATTGGATAATTTCGCTACTGGTTTAAGTTTTTTTTTGTCATTTCTCGAGTACCATAAACCTATGACTAAACCTGAACCTCATTCGATGGTCTTAAGATTCTACAACCGTGCTGTGTTTCTGGACATTGACCTTGAATTATGACTGAAGTGACCAGGTGGGAAATAAATCTTCATTCTTTCAAATATTAAAATTTTTAAATATGGCTAAACTTGTGGTCAAATCGTAGTAAAGGGCATCGTGTAGATTAGGAGTCTAATGCTAATGGCACAAGTTCTAATTTTAAGATCACAATAGAATGCATGAAAAAATTGATATAATAAAGGCAAAAATAAAAAGCCATATAAAATGTTAATGCGGTTTCCTGAGCTTAATATATACATTAAGCTCTGGAAACCGTTAAAATGCAGGGCTACTGGAGTCTTCTCCCCGTGGGCCCTCATCAGGGGTTCCATCCCTGGTGCCCGTTTCCTACTTGCTTACCTCCCTGCAATATTATAGATCCGCTTCTGCTTACCTTTCGTTCAGCTGCAACTTGGAGCCAGAGCTTGTCCTGCTTTACAACAGCATAGAAATTTAAATATCGGTCACAATCGACATCGGCACCAAACTTGATCATGACCTTGCAGTTTTTCTCGAAAAAGAATTTCCCTTTAATCATGAACATTTCTGACCTATCTCTGGATCCCAGACGCTCACTGTGTTCTTTGATCCTTTGTGGCATGTCCAATATATGACTGTTTTTTTGTTCGTTTGACACAGGTACTGCCTCCAATGGCTCTTTGTAATCATAAGGAAACTCAACACAGATCTCGGGCTTGGAATACAATGTACGTACATATCTCGGTTCTGCTGGTGTCTGCCTTGAAAATTAGTAACGACAACTTATGTAAACTCAGAAAAGTTCACGGTCTTGATTCTGATTATTTTCACACCCATCATGATAAATCGTATAAAACCACCGTGCCTTGCAATAGAAAATCATAATGCTAACATTTCATAAGAAGAAAGTATTTAATCGACAATTTACATTGTAATTTGATCCTAATTTATTATTCTTGTTATATATATATATATATATATATATATATATATATATATATATATATATATATATATATATATATATATATACATACACACACGCACACACAACAATTGAGACAAAGTATTCTCATCTTAGAGACTTTGATTATGAAGCAGCAACTATTTATATGAAATTCGTTTGTGAAAAATTTGACGCCAGATACATCTGAGTATATTAGTAAGCTAGTTGTTCTTCAAGGTAAATTAACATAGTACCCATTAGATTTTTGGCTGTAATATCAGCGTGCAATTTGTCAAGCTTACGGTTTCGAGACTTTTTATCATTACTTTCAACTTCCACGTGGAGTCTGCTTCCATACTAACATGATCTATATTGTTTTCCAGCAGGCAACAATTATCCACAGCGTCCACAATGCGAGTCTCTTGATTAAAGTAGCTTGTATCAGTAGGTCGCATT
>JAECUM010048075.1:0-36214 GCA_016617855.1 Megalonaias nervosa
ATATATATATTTCAGGGTTCAGGAAAACCACTGATCCTCTCGTACTGACCAGGTACAATTGGCTGGACCGAGTAAAACTGCACTACGTACTGGTCCTTCGGTCGAGGAGAGAGAGAGAGAGAGAGAGAGAGAGAGAGAGAGAGAGAGAGAGAGAGAGAGAGAGAGAGAGAGAGAGATTCGCACCTTGAGAATACATCTGAGTGCATTTTCTACCCTTAAAAAGCGAAGAAGTCAGAACTCTGAGACGTTAAGAGAAAGGATTTTAAAATGTTTTAAGCTGGTAAGTCAATATTGCAGTCAATATTGCAGTTGACCCAGATCACCGGCAATTTAAAGACTGAAGCTGTATTGATGCATTATCATGCCGAAGGGAGAAAAATATTGCCAACTTACATTCGAAAATAGTATTTTATGGGTTTCAGTTGATTCCCACCAATTTTCACAGAATGCGTTCTATTGTAATCTGTTTATAAAGCAGATACTGTCGATACAACAGGTGATTGGCAGAAATTTTAATAATTTAATACCAAAATTGATGAAAACTGAGACTGTTGGAATGTTTCTTTCAAATTTTTCACGTGAAAAGTAGTTACTTACACAAGTACCTTGGGCATGAGGTTATATTAATAAAGCTGCGCAGAGTTGAAACTACTGGTGATTTGTGGCAAGCGTAACAATGACCCAATGAAACTCATACATTTTTGACATTCTATTTCTCTTTACGTTTCCCATATCTACCAACCTTGTCTTTTATAAATACGTTCGTTTAAGGAGCCACATATTATAACATATTATTTTAATAGCTTTTATCCATTTTTAAATGAAGCTTGCATCAGGTACTTATGATTCTTTGGTAAAAGAGTAAGCAGTGTAATGGAGATTTATTGTGATATATATATAGTAAGCAGTGTAATGGAGATTTATTGATTGATTGATTGATTGATTGAATTTTTTAACTGCGCACCAGCACTATGAGGCTATTTAGCGCCATGCAAAAGGTTATATCCTTCATTATTTATAAGTGGTAAAAGATTACGTATCGACCAGCGATACGAAACCAAACAGTTGAAGGTAAAACGATAAAATGGTAACGGTGATAAATACAGTTTCCCGATCAACGGGGAGTGCAAATGATGTATGACAACGAAAACAGATGAAACGTAATTAAAATCTACCGACGGTATATATAGCACATAAAACTGTTTAAGGTGATAGCATAAAAGCTATAACTTATGATAAATATTTACTTCCTTCAGGAAGTCTATAATATAGGAAATGTTAACTGTATCAAAGAGCTCCCTAATGTCATGCACATTGTAATAATGGTTACGCGTAGGTTGGAGGTCGAAACACTCCAACATAAAGTGCTTAACAGTGAATGGTTCATTGCAAGATATGCACTCTGGTTGGTCTTCTCCTTTTAGTATATGGGAGTGGGTTAAAGGAGATTTATTGTGTGATATATATATATATAGAAATATATATATATATAGTATATATATATATATATATATATATATATATATATATATATATATATATATATATATATATATATATATATATATATACACGTTATGTACATCATAAAATATTACGTTTAAATATTTTTTGCTTGTCAATGATGGTAAATTGTCAATTTAGTTAGATCAAGTCATTTTCCGTCGATGTGGTGGTGTTGCGGTATTACTGGAAATTTTTCATAACCTTTAATGTCTATATATACCATTAATATTATCACGGTCTGCTTTTCAGTTGTTATGTAAAAGGTTTCTTATTAGCCAGATTATGTCTAGAAGTTAAAAATTAGAAGGTTGAAGCCTGCTTAATCTTTGGATATGTGGATCATATGTGCAAATCTTTCCTGGATAAATATTGGGTTTAGGTTAGCATACGGAAGTTAAAATGTATTAATAATAAAAGAGAAGCATAGGTTAAAAAAAAAATTGTATAATATATATTGAAGTTAGTATACACTGTTTTAGTCGCTTCAAGACATGGTTAAGTCCTACCTCTTCATTAAATGATAGTTTAAAGTATCATTTTCCTAATTTGCTTATACAGTTTTATATCTTGAGTCTTGACTGTTTGGTAAATGTAGGACCTCAAATGATTCTCAAAGATTGTATCTCGACATCATGGGCAATTCTGATTGTATTCGCTTGTTTTGGACCCCTACGTCTCCGTCCAAAGACGAAAAGTTCATGTCCGTCTACAATAATTTGAAACAGGAAATGAGTCTATTGCGACAAAATATTAATCTGTAGTTAAAATTTAAACAACCATTTGGTGCCGAAACTATCCTAGCCATTACGTTTGTTTCCCAATCAGATGGAATTACTAATTAGAGAAAGCCAGTCAATGCATTTAAACGACGGTTTAAAGACTCGTGGTACTGTTTCTTATTGCTTGTAGCAAAGAATCACTACTACTACTACTACTACTACTACTACTACTACTACTACTAATAATAATAATAATAATAATAACGATAAAAACCATGATGTGAAAGATTATAATAAGGTTCTTAATTATTCTACTTCATTCAGAAAATGTATTTAAATAACCGCTTTCTACAGATGCTTTCGAGCAGTTTCATTTAACCCATCAAGCCTTGGGCAAGTGGTATCAACCAAGCAAATATTATGGTACCCGGGCAAGAAAACATGTTCAGAATAAGTGAAAATTCGAAACAAAAATCATCAATGGCATAATTCATATTTACCGTAACAAAAATGTGTCATTATTTTTTTATATCTGAGAAAAAATAGAACAGCATGCTGAAATTCGACTCTACTCGACAAATCGGGTAGATAGCACATGATTTATATAAAGCAATATCATGATTCCCCAAAGTGTCCAGTGACTGACCAAAACATATTCATGGAACATCAACAAAAGTAATTCTGAATATTAAATAAAATTATACCATTTTGACTTTTCTGTGAATTATAAGGGAGCACCGTGATCTTGTATAACATGCACCAAAACGCCAAACAGCATCAACCCAGATCTACAGTCGCATAATTTGCTGAAGGATTACAATCGGCACTATATGTTCTACTTAATCGAACGGTTTTGGCTCCTGATCATGGCCAGTGTTGTTTGCTGTTGGGTTTACGTCATATGCGGATACCTGCTGTAATCTTCTGGGTAATCAGAACATACCATTTATGCATATGTACAATTTGATGTAACGTTTTTATTTTAGCTTACCCCCGTAGCGGTTGAGATACACTTCGATTCTGATGTAGAATCCCGCACCTATCTTGAACGGAAATGTAGACTTTCTCTCTTTGTTTCCCCAATTGCTTTCAAACCTATCGTTGCAGAGGATTATATTGTGGTCTTTACCGAAGTTAAAACGGACATCAGAATCTAATTCAATGTTTGGAGGTTCATCAGCATCGCCGTGTTGGAAAGATATGCAGAATCTGCAAAGATTTATAATGCTTTGCTCTAATTGCAATCTTAAAAGCAGCTTAAAATGTAGAACCTCTCTGTTAAAAAAATCGCATATACCAACACTTATCGACTCATGGAACGATCTGCCACATTCCAACAGAAAATATTTATCTATACTAATCTTTAAAAGATCACTGAGCGCAAAAAAACTGCTACCAGTTATTTAAGCATTTAGTAACATGCAGGCTTATGTGTTTTTAAGCCGACTGAGACAGAAATGCCTTTCGTACAATTATAATTTATATAGATGTAATCTTAACAGTTACAGTTTTATAGACTGAATCACACCAGACACTGTCATGCAACTCCTTTCTTTCCTCCACTCCTCTCATTTCATTTTATGTATGTATGGCATCCATCTTGATTTTTTGAGCAACTCCTCCATATATACTCGATATTTCTTAATTAAATTTATAAAATGGAAAGGAACTTGCAAGTTTAAAAACTTGTTTCCAATCCTTTTGCCTTGTGTACATCTTTATGATCTTTTTGACAATATAATTTATTTCAACTAAAGTTAGTTACAGCTCCCGCGAAACAAAAAGCGCATTGATTCTAGCTTGTCGATTGCTTGCATTTCTTTTATTTTTGCCACTCAAATCAAATGTTTTCAGTCTTCCAAAGGATATTTGAACCTTATATTTTGTTCTTCCTCGCTATTTTTAAACTTCTGGTGAATTCTGTGTGCCACGACAGCACAATGCTTGTAATTTAATATGAAAGAAAATAACTGACTTGTTAAATAAATAATATTATGAGTCGTTTATTCTTCTTCTTGTTTTCTTAAATCCTTTGTTTGGATAATTCCCCGTCGTTCAGACGTGTAAGAATCAAGAATTACTATTGGCCTCTGTGTTAGTGCTTCTTTGTATATCTGCGTTGTTTCTTCCGCTGATGATGCTCGAGACGTCTGACCTCTGTTTTGTATATGCGCCGCTAACAATTTTTGTGTCAATGTGTACTTATATATATATATATAGAAAGAGCATATATATATATATATATATATATATATATATATATATATATATATATATATATATAAGAGCATATATATATATATATATATATATATATATATATAAGGGCACTACGGTAGAGGCGCTTAGTGCATACGGGGCCTGAAAACCATTATCAAATTGTACTAGATTGTCTGCTGTGTGTATAATGTATATTAATGTTACTTTGAATGTTTATGTTTGTGGTTTTAAACTTTTAACGTAGCTTTAACAATTTTGATCATATCGCTACGATGTCTGCAGTCTAGCACTCGGACATCATGTCGCAGACAAGTAGCATCATGTCCCACCCAGTCACATTATTCTGACACCAGGCCGACCAGTCCTAGCACTAACATCTTAATGCTGAGCACCAAGCGAGGCAGATGCTAGTACTATTTTTATAAGTTTTTGGTATGACTCGACCAGGTTTCGAACTCGTGACCTCCCGCATCCGAGGCGGACGTTATAGCCACTTGGGCTAATGAGCGGTCAGGAATCAGCAGAATAATACAATTCCATACACACACAGTTATCACAGAAATGTAGCCACTATATGAAACAAGACCACAAGATGTGGCAGTCTTGATATGAAAAGAAAAGTTTAAGAACAGAAAGGGCAAGTTTAATTTGTAAAATCAAGGTATAAAACAGTGGGTACTTGTACACAAAAGTATTGCTTCTGATGACCATTCATATATTCATTGTCACCGGTCAATTATGATCACATAACCACTGAATATTCATAGAGGCTATTTAAATATTAATCATTAGTGAAGTTGATTGTATATCCCTCTGAACTAGAAAAATGTCTCTATTAACCCCTACATCCATTGTTTTCAGATCCTTCCATATGACTGTATATATATATATATATATATATATATATATATATATATATATATATATATATATATATATATATATATATATATAATAGTAATCTGCCGATCACGTTGTCATGCAACATTAGTGGTATAAAAGTACTGTGCTTCACAGCTAAAATGCCACTAAATCCTAAATCAATGAATCGACTTTAATTGGCAATTGGGAGTGTTAATTTTGGCGTTTAATTTATACAAATAAGTCTCCTTTCATTTTTCCTGTAGTGATTAATATTTGCTCCATTTAAGTTCCTCTTGCTTCATTTCTTTATTTATGTCCTTCTAGTGTCACAGATTGTTGATAAATAACTGAAACCATTATCTATCCAAAGCTTTGAATTAGCTTATAAATAAACCTAAAAGCATTTTGTTTCTAAATACAGCTACTTCAACTGGTTGCTTAGATTTTGTTGTTATCTTTCCCATAGTGGTTTTTTGCTCGAGATCATTCATATGCAAGAATGGCCATGACGGGCAACATCTGGAGGTGACGGAGCCTTTTTAAGCCATTTCTTCACATCTTTGACAGCGTTCAGTTGCTGGATTTTGAATGTCACATGCATATTTTCTTTCATTTTTAAACGTACAATGAATAAGTGTATTACATATGTGCTCGTGGATCGTCATAGTTGAACGAGATGGTCGACCATAGCTGCTCCATTTTTTTCATATCAAATCATGAACCAATAGATTGGTTACGGACCTTTCCTAAGTACAAAATTCTCTCTATCCTTGAGTAAACAGCCTCTTTAAAAGTCCCTATGTTCCATATTTCACACTAGAAACTTTGCTGTTTCACCTACTTAATTGTCTTAATCTAACAATCATACATAGCTGTGTACGTCTTTTCTAGGTTTAGGTTTATGAGTAAACACTTAGAATAAGATAACGTTTACCATGTCAGTTTGAAATAAAGGCCGTATGACCCTGTTTAGATGGAAGTACAAGGATTTAGGAATATAAAATGCATGCTATCAAGAAAAATTACTGCGGTGTACATCAGTTCCAAGTCATTTAATATAACATTTAAAACCTCCGGGAAATAAATGCATATATATGGCTTAAAATTTCTCCAAAATGAAATCCTGTGCCGTTTCATAATTAGATTGATTAAAAAATATACAGGACCTAAAACGATAAATACCCAATATTTTAGTAATGAAATAATGTTGAGTTCTTATTGGTTATGTCACAGTGATGATGACGATTATAAAGTCATGGGGGGGGGGAGCAATGTGCACTGGAACAAACACGTTTGTATTAATCTGTATTACTGTATTTCTTTTTCATTCCATCTTAACCATATTGGTAGACCTAAATATAGGCACTACTCATGATGGAAGCCTTTTAGCCAGGGTATATATTAACTACAAATATAGATGCAACGACGACGGAAGAAACCAATGGCTTTTTAATGTTTGTCTATTCAAAGCTGGTCTTGGATATAAATGAAAGATGTATTTAACGAAGAGACTGGGACATAGTTTCATCTAGATCTGCTTAGGGTGCCGAAATTAACTCTTACAGTGCCTACACTTTTGTATAGTCAGAAACAAGAGTTTATGTTATGTAAAGTTTTACGGATTCAATAAGATCGGTAAAATCACTTGAACGTGAAAAACGTACAGCTGGTATCTCTTCATGCAATGTTGAACTTACAACGAACACATCTTTACCAATCAAAAATGTATTCATAACGAATATTAACAACAAAAGGCAGATAATAAGCATTATGAGCTCATCACAGCACGATTTGCGGATAATGATTGATCAAGGGGATCTGCGGCTTGGGCGTGAAGAGGCTGATGTCAGTATGACAAGTTACTCTGTTTAATTACCCAAAGATGAGGCTTATAATCATGTCAGAATTGTGAGATGAAACAGATGTATCTATCGTTTGAGTATACTTTGTCTGCAAATATCAACTAACAAAGAAAATCACCATGAAAAAGTTTAAATGGAAAAGCATCGGTATCAATGCAACAGCGCTCAAACTTTGTTTATAGAAGCTTGCAGCTTCTATCACTGCATGTTTCAAACGGTTGTGACATCATCTTCTATCCCTTTCGCAAGTACCTTGACAATCTTGGGACTGACTCATTTGGTGATCCGAATACATCAGATGATATTTGCATGGTACTATCCCTTTCCTATTCTATTCATAATATTGATTGAAGAGTACTTTGTCAATGAATGAACTAAGATACAATGTGTTTACCACAAACAAGGAGATTTTTTCTAACTTTAAATCACTCCCTCCTACAGATGATACGTTGATCATCCGTATGAAAAGGGCCCATCCACAAGCTATGCTATAAAAGGGTATAGATCAGCAATGACCACCATTGCTGAATGTTGACGATTTTGACTGAAAGACGGAGTCCCTCATCCGATAACAACAAATAAAACTACGGCTCAACCATTTTTACTCAAAGTCTTTTAAGAAAGAGTACACCACGGATAATACAGTAGAGGAGAGAAAACTTGTTTGTTGACAGCCATAATAACAATGATGCCAGGTACTTATGAGTGAATGCAGTATGCAACTGAATTAGTGTACACTAGATGATTCCAAAAGGCTGATAAGATTTGGCTTTCTACCAGCCTCACTATTCATAAACAGGTCTATGAAGCTGCTAAGAATGATGTCACAAACAGTTCTTGTAGCAAAACCAGCCTACTACAGTACTAAAATCATTGAAAGTTCAAGCTGCAAAAATTCTTCGAGATTAAGAACAAACTAATGTCAAAGATAAATGTACACCACTTCCAACGACCTTCTCTCCGGGCGACCTTCCGCACCTGTTGCAAATTTCTTCCGTTACAAAGTTCAATCCATTAGAGATAAGCTTAACAACACAATTTCATTGGACTCATCGTCACCATACAGTTGTGATACAGAATATACACGGCAACCTTTAGCAACATGCGAGACTGTCTCTATGGATTAGCACATACAATTGTGATGTAGAGCGCCCCAAAGTTACGTGAACTCGATCCGATTCCAACATCACTGCTGCTTGAGTGCTTAGATTCAATATTGACTTCAGTAACCGATGTTATCAATACTTTTCTCTTATCCGGAGAATTCTCTTCATTTTGCAAAACTGCCATTGTAAAGCTTCTGTTGCTGAAGAAACTGATACTTGACAGTAACATTTTAAAGAATTACTACCCTTTTTCTAACCTGTCATTCACGTCAAAAATCTTAGAAAAAGTTGTTCTATCACATCTTGTATCTCACCTGAATTCAAATAGTCTTTTTGGCAATTTACATCCTGCACATCACCCTCGCCATAGTACTGAAACTGCTCTTCTGAGAGTTGTTAACTACCTTCTCTATGTTTGCATAGTAGCAAGGTAACAGTCCTCACCCTCCTTGACTTGTCTGCGGCATTTGACAAAATAGATCATGATATATTACTTCACCGTCTCCAGCATGCATTTGGTATTCACTATTAAGTCTATTTAGTGAACAGGACACGAATTTGTGTCTGTAAATGGAAAATATTCCAGCCCGGTTGATCTATGTTTTGGTGTACCACAAGGCTATGTCTTCGGCCCAGTTCTCTTCATTATATACACTCATTTGTTCTCAAGTGTCATAGATCTACATCCGGTCGCTCACCAATTGTGACCGCTCCGGTGGCCTAGTGGTTAGAGCGTCCGCCTTGGATGCGGGAGGTCGTGGGTTCGATCCCCGGTCGAGTCATACCAAAGACTTACAAAAATGGTACTAACAGCTGCCTTGCTTGGCGTTCGGCATTAAGAGGTTAGTGTTAGGACTGGTCGGCCTGATGTCAGGATAATGTGACTGGGTGGGACATCATGCTACATGTCTGCGGCATGATGCCCCAGTACTAGACATCACTATAAACTGCCACACTGCAGACATCGTAGCGATATGACTGAAAAATTGTTAAAGCTACGTTAAAAATCATAATCACATCACATCACATCACACCTCACCAATTGTACGCTGATGACACTCAGATATACAAATTTAGTTACCCAGCTGAAGCTGAGGCTACCATCCAAGGCGAAAAGAGGTGCATTTCCGACGTGAAGTCATGGAAGAAATGAAACAAGCTGCAATGAATAATGATAAAACTGAAGTCATCCTGATCACAACGCAACATTAAATTTACACAGTTAGTACGAAACCTAGGTGCATTCTTGATAGTACGCTTTCACTGCACCAACATGAAAGAAACATATGCAAGACTGCAAATCTAGATCCACTGCATCAGCTCCAATATGCTATTGCAATATCTTATCCTGACGACGAGAACTTAATGCATACATGGAATGTTTATGAATATTTTTAAAGGAAAGATTATCAAAGTAAAAAGGAGTCCTTAGATTATTCACATGTATAGCGTTGCGACTAGTACTCTTACATGGAAAGCTTATTTGTTTTCCAAGACACTGATCATTCGTTTTCTTTAAGATGTTACGTGTAGGCTCGTACAAAAGTAACAAAAGAAAAGAGTGAAGTCAACAAGCTTTGTAAATTTAACAAAATAATTTATTTCCCTAGAAAACAAGGAAAAAATATGAAATAGGACTTACGGTTTGTGAATATAATCCAAAAAATAATCCTAGAATTCAAAAATATAAGTCCTATCACTAAAAAGTTCTCATTGAATCCAAGTTCGAATCTCGATGAAGTTCCAATATGGAAGGCGATGACGTCCTCTATAACCAGTTTGTGTTAATGTGTCAACAGTTCCTTGTTGTGTCACCAAGAATATAATTCCGGCTTTTGAATTCCGAATCATTTAGTGAATGTCTTTGTCCAAGAATTTCGTCGAAGAAGAGTATTTTCCAGCGTGAATAAATTATTTTAAATACGAAAATCAACTGAAATGGCAACAACAAGACAAATACCTTGAGCCCGAAAGTATATATTTACGACTGATCAAATCCACTAGAAAATGTCTGTTTTAACCCGCGATTTTAGATCACATGATGGCTCACGTGGTCAATTAACTTGAACAGGGCAGTAAAAAAAAAAAAAATGCCAATTTGCACGTAGGCTATACGGGTTCGATCGTACGAAAAAATCTTACAATAAGATTTAATTAAGAAAAGGTTGTTTACAAAATAGAGTGATCACGCAAGCAAAGTATGACCTTGATTATGACCAATGGTTTTCGCTGTGTGTTTACGAATCTCTGAAACAAGGTCTTTTAAAAATAAAAATGTAGCAATCGAACTGCGTTGTTATCAGGTCAAAATAGAAAACTGAACCTTCCGGAAAAAAGTTAAATCCAGTGAAAAAAGTTATTATTACAATAATGTAATGAAATAAAAATAAAAGAGAATTTAAAACTAACACACAAGCAATTAAATTACATATACGTAACAAAGAAAAAAAAATGAAAAACAAAAACCACTGGGGCAAAACATTTTCGATTTCAAGAAATATAAAATCTCAAAGCAGTTAACATTACGCCTTTTATAAAATTATAAGCATAACGTTATTTTTCACAGCAAAGTACTTTTATCAAACTGAACAGCATCACTAAATTTCTCATTGAAATATAAACGAAAAAAATTCAACATTTTTTCCGAAGTCTAATCAATATTTTTGTGTCAGATACAATAATACATTTAAAGCCTCAGTTACACCTTGATGTTTGAATGTCATGTTTTATTTTAATAAAAGATCACGTTTAATCTGTTTATTATGGTGATGGTGCTAAACATAGACAAGTTGTTTTGCCTAAAATGTCAGCTAGAACGATTTTTTTGAGATATCGGAAAATTTAAGGACATCAAAATGTACATAAAAGACAAAAAGTGAAATTACAATTTAAAGCAGGTTTTTCTTTACGTAAAACAAATCTCATTTAAAGATACAGTAACTATATGGAGTTGAAAATTCTTGCAAGAAACAAACATACAACAATGTCACATACATTTGAGTTTAGAAAAAATGTACACTCCTAAAATCAGAAAATGCTGAAGCTAGTACATGCTATTTAAGCAGTGCTCAAGGCAGAAGAGACAACCATTTTAAATCTGGGTATACAGATTTCTGTCAACATAACTTTAATTTCATTCTGGGATATAAATGTTTGGGATCTCCATTTTCCTTTTTGTTACATCAACTTAGGGCTTCGACCAGAATAAAATGTTTCCGGTGGGTGTGGAACCAAGGAGTTCTGTCTAAGTTTAGAGGTGTTGTTTGACTTGTGAATGATTGGCAATGAGTCATTCTTTATTTTGAGATGCCTTTTACTGTGGCTGTGAAAGGAGTGTGGTGGAGCTCACATGTGTATTAAATATGAAATATCGTCAACAACTATTTTTTCATTCACTCGAAAATGGATTTATGACCCCAGTAGGCTTTCGTCCACTGAGATAAAAAAAGCTCGGGGTAACAGGTGTATTTGTGAGAATATTCCCGTCAGATTAAGTGTATTGTCATGACTGTAATCCAGGCCTTTACATTTACGCATATGGGACCTGTTTGTAGGACAATTCACATTAACTTTCGAAATCGACTATGCGAAACTAATGGATCCGGGACATACGTATGCATATATATTTTAACTCTCTGCATTTATGTGAGGTGATCTAAGCGTTTTGTTGCAAAGTCTCACCACATATAACCTAAGTTTTCCCTTTAAAATGTAAGACTTTCAGAAAATATAGTTGTTATTATAATGAGCACATGACATATGTGTCACCGAAAGAGAGACCCGAGTACGGATAATGCATAACGAATGAGAAAAATAGTTTTAAGTATTTCGTGTATCATGCCGATAATAAGAATTGTTAAAATAAAGTAGAAATGTAGACGGCAGTTTTGAGCGCCTTGGCATTTTCTTACATCATATTACAGTTTTTCATGATATGGTCTGATTCCTCAAATGATAAAGCCAATACAACAATTTTTTTTAAGACATGATCGTAAGTCAGTCAGTTTTAACTTTGTTTTTCAATGATGCAAATGACAGCCGTTTGCCTGTCATCTGGTAATGATGATACAAGTACGGGCAAAAGTTCTGACATAATTTTATGAGCTTGTTGTCGCCATTCGTGCCATAATTAAGATATAGCATGTGATAGCGACTATCGTAAAGTAGATTTGGAACCTGGCGAGAACGATTTGACAGGAGAATTCGAGCTACCACAGAATTGTATAGATAGCGGTACAAAAAAGAAAACATTTTGTAAGCTGAGAATTAAGAAGTAAGTTTCATGTTTATATCCTCAGTTAACACGTTCCGTTGCTTAGATTTGAATAAGATTGAAAAATTTAAGGATAGGGTCAACTGATCTCAGTTTGAACAAAATTGTACATTGCATCTGATATTGAGTCTGATATTGAGTCGGACATATCTATATTGTGAAATAAATATTAAGGAAAGGCATCTCATTCATAGTTAAGCAAACTCTTTATAGAACTGTGGTTCATGCCCGTTGTTGACATGCATAATTAAATATTTCAGGAGGTATATAAGTTGTCTGACTCGCGTTGGTGTCTGACTTGAGATTAATTTACCCTACATAATCCCTAGCTGAATCGGGAGTTTTCGTTCAATTCCGACGAACCAAATATGATGTTACTGGTGCCAAAGGACAATATTTTACTGCAATCTCCTATGGCTATACCACCAGGTTAGCATGATCCAGTGTCTGGCACTGAATTGTTCCCGTCGACAAGTATTTTTTTAATTTGAAACTTTGTGATCAAAATTATACTTAGCCACTTTTTCCAAAAATTATTTTTAATTTTTCTTTCACATGAGGTGAAAAATAATTTTTCTCAACACGAAGTTGAGGTAAATGATTTTTCACCTCATGTGAATGATTTATATTGAACGTTGGAAAAAAAAAATCTTCAACCATTCATCTTATGGAAGATATGACTCATGGCAATGAAAAGTTGAAAAGACTGCTGTTTGCATTATGTCACTAATAATTCCTATAGAATACACTTGTTCAGAAAATTTGGTTAAGCATTCCATCAATAAAGTGACCATAAATTGTACCAGAATATTAATCATCACAAAAAAGCATGAATTTTAATCACTTTAAAAAATAAAAATGAATACATTTATAATGCCTTTTTGTGACCTTAAAAATATTCTTGACTACCTCATGCAATCATATATCATCCTTAGTTGCAAAAAGAGGTTCTGATTTTAGAACGAGTTACATTTTGAGACAAACGTTTCTATCGTTTTCTCAGTGACATACGTATCTGTTTGGTCTGGTTAAACATTGTTTATTGCGAAGTAGGGAAGGACATTTATGCAAAACTACTCTTCAAAAAGACAGATTTGTAATTTTCTAATCCCCTAGGCATATTTTCTTCATCAATTCGTTCACTCGAAGGATGTGCACATTTAAGAATCAATATATGCATTAAGGTTTTACTGACGCATAATACTTTTTCTTATTTATTGGAACTTATATAGCCAATAATTACCTAATCATTTTAGTCTGCAATTTCAGCAGTCACTGTATGACAGAACAATAGAATCTTAGCTGCTAAAAGATTATTAAGAGAAAATGACCACTAATCAAGTTGTAATTATGCCATGATGTTAGTAGTGTCACAACTTTTTGGTCTTAAACCATGGAACAGAAAGAAGCAAAACCAACATAATCATTTCCCTAGAATATAGTGTGAAAATTTAAGAAGAATTTACATTTTACGAATTAAATGCCAAATAATCCTAAATGTCCTATCATAAGTCCGAAAGTATAGAATGTTCCGAATGAATTCCAATAATCTTGAATGTTTTGATGTATGACAATGATAAAATCAAGAATGTCTTTGAATCAGTCCTCAATAATCCCAAAGTAGTATTTCAGTGGAAATCACCAATGAGCACTTCGTAATTCCAATTAATAATTTAAATAATTAATCCCTTTCAAACTATATCTGAATGCAACTAAAACAAATTTCAGATACTGATCATAAAAACGCATGCTGATGTTTACGAAATACAACTCTAACAGAACGCAGAGTCCTGCAAAAGTTATTTTCTTTGTTACTGTAGCTGAATTTATGTTTAGCATAAGGTATGATCCGTATGTGAGTATATTGGGTATTAACAAAGTATTTATTAGATCCATTTGTTCTTCACAGGAAAATTTAAGCTATATAAACATAAAACTCACCTTTGAATTTGGTTGTGAGTATATGAACCAACCAACCGAACAAAATAAACAACAGAAAAAGAGAACAAACAAACAAACAAAACAACAATAAAAACTCACAAAACAAAACATTGTAAAAAGGAATTCGTCCGACTGAAATTCCAGTTCATTCATCACACATTCAAATGACTTTGTGAATCAATATCAAACTTTGGTAAATGTAAGTCGACAAGGTTTCATGTTTTATCTAGTTTCAACATTCGCTTAATTTCGAGTGGTTATTCATGCCCTAGCCGGAGAGGCGATGGTTTCAATGCAACCGATGAATTCGGGGAACATTGATACCAGAAAAACAGGTGCGATCGGTATTATTTCATACATATCAGAAACAACTTTTGAAACTTTTTGATGCAATGTAACGTTACCTTAATGAAAGCGCCGATTGGGCGGGCACGTTAGTAGGTTAATCTTTTTCTGGGTTGGTGAGTGCTAATGCTCAGATGAAGTTAAACGATCGGTATATATGAGCCTGAAGTCTGTCTCAAATGGGTCGATCGAGTCATTCAAGTCTGTCTCGAGTGGGTCGTGTCGAGTCATTTAAGACTGCACTAAACTGAAAATGATAACTACGACTCCTGACAACAAGAGATCCCAGTTATTCTGAGCTAGTAAATGCATTTCAATTTCATTTAGAAGTATGACTTGTAGCGACGAAGGCGAACGAGGTACATTTTGGTAAAATTATTATTGGAAGTTATTGTGCGTCATCTTCTGCAAGAAACTGTTGGTGAAACGGATACATTACTTTTAAAGATGACGTACTCAAATGTCCGTAATCTTTGCCGACGTCTGCTAGAAATCATATTTCTGACCGGTTTGAAATTCATTTGCTTGCTCAAAATAAATATGCTCTTGTGGTTTCAAGTTTTGTAGTTATTATTGCTAATTTTTTATAAGTATTTGAAGCTACCTTGAAAGATTTGCATGCTAGACCCATTTGATACTGACAATAGAATGATGCTAAGTGCTCCGAACGTTTTTCATGTATTGGCAGCTATTCATACTTCAATATTATTTTATTATTCCACTGGTACCTGACAGGTTATTAAACTGATAGATTTGGATCTTTTTCAAACTAAACTGTTAAAAGGCCACATGACCACCTTGATTACATATATTTTGGGTGGTTCATCACTTCAGTATGCTAAAGGTTTTGTGCGTTTCTCCTTTTCGTTTTCTTTTTTTTTTACCGCTCCGTCGGCCTAGTGGTTAGAGCGTCCGCCTTGGATGCTGGAGGTCGTGGGTTCGATCCTCGGCCGAATCATACCAAAGACTTTAAAAAAGGTACTAACAGCTGCCTCGCTAGGCGCTCAGCATTAAGAGGTTAGTGTTAGGACTGGTCGGTCTGGTGTCAGGATAATGTGACTGGGTGGGACATCATGCTACATGTCTGCGACATGATGCCACAGTGCTAGACATCACTATAAACTGCCACACTGCAGACATCGTAGCGATATGACTGAAAAATTGTTAAAGCTACGTTAAAAATCCAAATCACACACACACACACACACACACACACACACACACACACACACTTTTCGTTTTACTTCGTTTTTCACGAGGCCCTGGTTTGACTTTGCGTTGCATAACGATCAAGGCTAAAGCGGGCCCGGTGACCCAAATTACAGTTGTCACTTTAGCTTTCTATAAAAAAAACCTGCACGTTGTTAAGATAGGAAAATCACTGCATATTCTTAATTACACGAATCTGTCGAAGTGTTAAACCAGGCCAAATATGTGAACCTGCCCTCGAATCAGGCGACTCACCATCATGATGACCATGGCGGCCCTCCGCTGATACAATTATTCAGAAACACATCTGCCATGAGGCAGACTGCGAGGATGGCCAGTATGATACTGGTCTATCGTTTTATCCGATCTAACCTTAGAATACCAAAATTACAGACAAAGATACTGCCAAACTGCACGACGAATGCATTGCAAATAAAGTAAAATTAATGCACTGAGGTTTTTGATCTCTAACAAGAAAATTAAATGATTAGACCAATCGTAAATCATCAATATGCATAAGACAATTTCTTGTAACTGATTTCGCCACTAGGTTCAGAAAGTTTTGTCTTATCACACATTTTTCTTTCGTTCAATAATCTTGACATTTATTAATCTTTGTTTTAGATTGTGATCACAAAATAATCTTCAGTTTTGCTTATATTCACGTCAGAACCTGCGTGAGGATCCTTTAAATAAGAAATATTTCGATTGTTTTATCAAACTTTTTTTTGTTTGTTTCAGCACTGAAGCTTTCGCTGAAAGCAAAAGAATGTTTTCGAATCCTAATGATTCCCACTGGGCATCGGATTCAACAATCGTTAGGCACTAAAGGAAGCGTCACAGTCAAGCACTGGGAGTAAGATATGACACGATGATGAATTATTTTACTCGCGACCATTTTCTCTTTGTTTCTTATTGTACCTTCAACGAGAAATTTGTAAGGCTTTCAAAAAAATGATCCAATATTCTTCGTTCTCCATTTTCTAAGTTTACTTGAAATTTAATAAAGCAAACCCCGTGATTTTGTTTCCATTATCCAGCACCAGAATAATTAAATAAAATTTACCTTCGATTAGATTTTGACGTGCATTGATGTTAACCTATAAAACTTTTTAAGTACCATTTTCTTTAAAACTGGTATCAGCAACGGTATAGTTATGTATGACTATTTTAGTATCGTCATGATGCTCCCGACAACAGTATAGTTATGCATGACTATTTTAGTATCGTCATGATGCTCCCAGCTGTCACGGAATTGTATAAATCCCTTTATTGCTTAAATACATGTACTTGGATTTCGTGTTTTATGTACAACGATACCCGAGGGTGATTTATGTATATTGAACAATATTTCGAAACAGTGAGTTCGGTTCATCCTATGCCGCATGTGCGAAGTGCTTTCGATGGGAAAAATCGATATTCATCAAGCGCACAGACGATGTAGGGCTACATCGTCTGTGTATAAATACCTCACCGTAGGACGAAATCTTTACATTACGGAACGTGTTGTCAGTAAGCAATCTACTCAGTACAGTAGCTCCCTAATTCCAAAATGTTAGATAAACAGAGGAAGAATTACAGAATCAAAAGAACGGAAACGAAACGGACTTTGAATTAAGGCCATGGAGCAAGAATATTAAAAGAAATTAATGAAATACAAAAGAAATTGAATACAATATGCGATGATGAGACTCCTTCCTGTTGAGCAGGGAGAAAGGACAGATCGACAAAATTGCGATATTGAGACTGCTTCCTGTGACCAGGGAGAAAGGACACTCGCCATACTGTATGGATTAAAAGATGACTTAACGCAATGGAAAACGGACTTAATGATTCAGAAATGTTGAAACAACTTAAATGAATGCGAAGAACACTTATTAAACAGTTTAATATTAATTTAACTTTACCAATAAATATTATAGCTAAATTTTCCAAATTTACTGATTACGATTAAATTGACTAAACTAAACAATTATTCATGTATTACTTTAATAAATTATTAAATTATTAGTAACCTAACTATAGCCACTTAATATTATATTTACGATCAAAATTGTCATTCATGTATCAGACAAGAAACTCTTTGGCACCTGAGCTAGTGTTCACGTGATCGCGAAAGCGTTGTGTGAATGCTGCTCGTGCCTAATTAAGATCTCAAACAACCTATGTGCAAAGCAGAAACAGTATAATATGTATTTATTAAAACTATAAAAATATACTTAATAGAAATTAAATATGAATGAATTTAATTTAGCTTTTATTTATTAAACTTTAGACTTATAGTAAACTATGATTATGAATTAAATAACAACTCCAGAAATTTGATATATATTGGAATAAGATTTGAATGGTGTACAAACCCTTCCTCAAAATTTAATAAAAACGAAATTTAATAAAATTAATACAAGAAACACACACATATGGAAAAAACATGAACACATAAAATACTTTAACTTTTGTTGATGTGGGGCTTAACGCCATTTTTCAACACACGATAGGCTATACAAGGCGGCCAGTATTAATGGTGGAGGAAGAAACCGGGAAATCCCCGGAAAGAACCACCGACCCACGAGAAGTTATTGGCAAGCTTTCTCACATATCCCCATTCGCCGAATCCTAGATTCGAACCCACGCAGACAGAGGTGAGATGGCAGTGATCCGTAACGGAGAGCGCTTTAGACCACTCGGCCACTCGGGGCCCCATTTTAACTTTTTGTCACAAGGGGGTTACTCAAATGATGTCAATCTGAGTAACCACACCAATAAAACTTAAGGACAGGACTTGCAAATCTTCAGCTGTAGAGGTAAGTGAGTTATTATTTTATTGTGTATATTATAGGTTATAACTATTGTACTACCACGTTTATTTTTGTATACTTTCTATGTAAACTCCGGCTTGCGTAGTATAATGCAAATATTTTCTATTCTTGTATGTGAATTAACCGGAAATCTATATTAGCAGTAAAGTTGCAATTTTATTAAGAAACGTCTAGTACCATAG
Source organism: Megalonaias nervosa (assembly GCA_016617855.1). Lineage (NCBI taxonomy): Eukaryota > Metazoa > Mollusca > Bivalvia > Unionida > Unionidae > Megalonaias > Megalonaias nervosa. The sequence goes on from JAECUM010048075.1 coordinate 19,047, forward strand.
GTTTCTTATCGGACACCAGTAGGTTCACTTTTGAACTTGTTTATTGCTTTGTAATGTTGTGCCGATAATGTAATTTGTATAGCTTACCGTTTATAACGTCATTACGTGTTATTGTATGTCTGTGTCATTCATAGTACACGGTGTTAAATTTATTTTCAGCTGATCAGAGCTGACCATGGTGATTAGAGCTGACCGTGGCAGCTGTGGAGCTGATCCATGGTGGTCAGGGTTGAAAGGGTACCAGCTGTAGAGCTGACCACAGAAGATGACGACGACGATGACGGTTGTGGTGCTGGCCATAGCGGCCGTGGAGCTGACGATGGAGATGGCGACGGAGCTGGTTGAACGGCGGCCGTGCAGCTGATTGAACAGTGTTTTGCTGGTTGAGTAACAGGTGATCAGGCGTTGCTGACTGATTGGTGGGCGCAGATTGCTTGATTGACCAGTGTGACTGGTAGCCAAGTACTCTGGTGTGGAGTGTTTTGTGTAACTCTATACAAATAATCTTTCAGTCGTGGGCTAGTTTTGGGGTTTGTTATACCCAGTGTTTTGGGACTGTAAAGATATTTTGTATGATATCTGTCCCATCGTTTCATGATTTTGCTATCTGAGTAAAGTACCTCATTTTTTACTATTTGAGTGAATACATTTTACTATTTTACAGCATCATTTTCATCGTGTGAAATTACTGTGAATCATTAACCTTTGTCCTTGTACTATGTAAGGTCATTTACTTATATTCACATTTATGTTACATTATTAGGCTCGTGCGGATTGTGTTAAGTTTGTCCAATATTTGGATCTTATACACGCATGTATTAATCATAATTATGTTTTCATTCAAGTCATTCATCAATAAACGTTGTATTTGTATCACCATCAAAAGTGTTGTTATAAATCCGAAATCCAGCATGGTTTCTTGTTACACCAACAACAGTATAGTTATGTATGACTATTTTAGGATCGTCATGATACTCCCAAAGGTATACTTATTCATATTCGTTGCTATGCTCTATAGTTTAAGCCCTCTACCCTCAACCTCGTTTAGCCAGCCAGTCGAAGCCGTTGCCCGTGGTGTGGCCGCTGCGCATACTACAGCTTCTTGGAGCCACAGGTGAGAGCTGAGCGCCAAGTGGGGACCAAAGGTGGACTAGCTACCCCCACAGGAGTATGACTGTTACCCCCACCAGTGGTACTACCCCTCCATGAGCACCCCTCGGTGAGTTAGGGCTTGTCACCCATTGCATGCGAAGACTGGACCCGGCGAACTGCGCGGAGGAACCACCAGCTGGTCAACGGGCAGGAAGGCGGACCCAGCAAAGCGACGTGGAGAGCTAAGAGCACGGCAAGACACGCAGGACGCCATGGTCATCTACTGCATCCAGTCTCCATTCCAGCCGTCTAGACTACGTCTTGCCACTGGACAAAGCGGGGCCTGGACGAGAGAGTGAGGCTGACGCAGCGCAACTTTCCCTCACTTTAATCCAACTCACGCGCAAGTCATTTATGTCATGGTCCTCATCGACACCGATGGACAACATCAGTTTAAGCCACTCTCGGTATTGTTGTGAAGTTATGCAACAGTATTCTCAGCCGTGTTATGCAGTTAGTCACTCTGTAGTGTTGTATAGTTATGCATATATTGTTTCTGTTTCCTTCAAGACTATACATTTGTTATTTGAATTTTAACTTATAACCACAAAATAATCTTTAGTGTTTATATTCAAGTCAAAAACTCCGTAATTATCCTATCGATCAGAAATATTTTGTTTTGACCAAATATTGCGTTGTCTCAGCAGTGATGCGTAAAGCAATACATTAATTTCGAAACCAAATGATTCCCTACGGGTGATAATAAACACATGGTTCTGGCAATGAATTCAACTTTGGCAGTTTTCTAGTTATCAAAAAAATCTAATATGGACCTACGTAATTGTTATGTAGTCTACATTCTATCATTGTTGATGCAAAAGACTAGAATAATCAAATTTAGTTGCTGATGATGTTACGGTGTCATGCTTAAATATCCCAGTATTAGATGAAAATAGTAGATGTCCATAGTTGATGTCAATAGTAGATGTTAATGGCTGTTGTCAATAGTAAGATGTAAATAGTTGATATAGTAAGGAGGCGATAGGGCTTGATCTGCTGAGCAATACATAACAAATCATAATTTGCGTCGTCGTTGTCATTTTCATTATCGCTATTACTCCCTGACAAAGGGAAACTTTGTATTATCACTGTATGAATTAACCTGAAATATAAATAAATATATATTGTTTAAATTATCACAAATAAAATACCAGCAGACTTTTAGTATCAGTGTTAAATGAGGTCAAGATACTCGAAAGGTGCAAGAGTATGTCAAATACGGCCCACTCATAAAGAAAGTAGGTGTGATTGATAATACGTTAATGAACCGAAATTCACGATTACAGAAACACGCGTCCTCCCACGTAACATTTTGATATTCGCTAACAAAATCTCTTTTCGTGTGACACAACAAATCCTTTCTGGGCAAGATTTATGATAACTTTAAAATAGTTACAATTTTTAGTTTAGCTCCATTTGTCACCTTGACAAGAGTTTAAGCGAGTTTAAGTCATCCGTTGCCCCTGGTCCAGCATCTGTCAGCCGTTATTTAGCTATTTTGTGCAATACTTTGTTAACCATACTGTTGGGTAGTTTCCATGTAAGGTAACTATGGAGGTGGATTACCGCCCTAATTATATGCGTGTATTTTCTAATCTTCCTTGATCCATTATTGTAAACGGCCGCTTGCAAGATCTACTTTCATAATTCTATCCATGTATATTGTATTCTTCATTGATGAAGATTGTACGTGGCAGTTTGCAAGTGCTACATTCCTAATTCTAGTCATGAATTTTCTGTTCTTCGTTGATACAAGCTGTAAATGGCTGCTTGCAAGTGCTTAAATCTACTAGTAGTAAAGGAAAATAGGGCTTCTAGACTTTAATGACCTTTGACCCCCCACAACCCCTTCATCAGAACATATTTGTAATGAACCTGTATCTTCACTTGAAACAGGTTAGAAAATATACTTGTCAGGAGAAGGCCCTCTCTCCCACTCCAAAACGGTCTAAGTGTTTCTCCCGATCATACTTGTATTAACCAGGTTTTCTAGATTTTAGACCCCTTCCCCTGTAAAACACTCTCCCCCATTTCAGATATTCTATAAGACTACCTTTCGAACTATACATGTTCTCTGCCTAGACAGTCTGCAGTGTTGCGATCGATAAATGTACATTGTTCTGTCTAAAAATAGACTGCGGAGTTTATGAATGACCGGAACTGTGTCATAAGAATGTTCCGGAAGGATGATGAAATACTGTGCAATTTCCGGACGGATGATGAAATATTGTGCAATAAGAACCTTCTGGAGAATCAGCACGGAGTATATAAAGCCGCCCAAATGTTCAGTCTGCAGAGATACGCTTCACTGGGAGGATTAAAAGGTAGGTGAAATTTTTTTACTTAATAGTAGTATTACACTCCAAGGCAAATAGGTCTGGCTTATTATATATCAAGCAGTTTAGAGAAAATTTATTTGCCGTATTTTCTGTCATAACTATTTTCATATCTGCTAACTTTCATCGGTAAAATATCTGCTAACATACAATCAATAATGCGGAACTCGCGTATTAAATCGTCCATATCATATTTTACACCTCGCAAATAAGATCGTATCTGATCAAATAATACTAGCTATCTTACAAGCATTACTTTTTCGTCTCAAGCCAGGGTTCGATCTTCTTACATGCCGTTGAAAGAGACACCGATGCCAGAAATTAACAAAAATGGATTTAATAATGCTCCACTTGATATTATGCCAGAGCTAGTCATTAACAATGGCAAGTATGATATTACTCGAAGCATTCTATTGTAATACCTATAACATTGTTTAACACACCAGAGGTTTTTATGATAAAATTCATAATATTGCATTAGTGCGTCAACATCTTGTTTTGGAATATCTTCTGAAATATGATTGAAATCGATGATTTGTTTTTTCATTATACAATTTTTTTTATACAAAAACAAAAGTTCTGGTACCAGCAATCGAATCAAGAAACTCGTGGAACTTATTATTGTTAGGATCAGCTATAAAAATTCTGTATTTGTCATAAACATCTGACGAAGTATCATTATATCGTTTATCTGTTAGTACCTCATTTTTCTTTAACCAAGTATATGAATCAAAACTATTTCCTACTTCACTCCCATACAAATCTGTTTCATTTACCAAATTACTGTAATCGCTTTGTTTCATCAATATACCCTAATACTAAACTCAACTAATCTAATGTGAAATTTGAGAACAAGATGTTTTCTGATAACTGCATATGCAACTACGAAATTTGCTAGTATTAATTTTCGTAGTGTTTCGTTTGTGTTCAGACCAATAGCAGAAGCTACTTTAACCAATAAATTTACATATGATTGGTCTTGTCAACAATAATCGGATCAAATTCTGGGTCTTTTTTACGTATCATTGGCATAACTGCGTTTGCGCATACTTTAATAATTAACTCGGGGTCTGGTTTTATAGTAACGATTTTAATTAGGGTTTCTTTGTCGTGGTAGTACATACTGAGATACTTAAAAATGTTTCGTTTTAAAAAACTATTATATAATTTCTTATTTTTTTTATTCCCATTATTCTAGATTCTGCTAGTCTGTCGAGACTATCATGGCTATCTTCTACAGATTTTTTATATCATCTCTTTCACCGTAAGCTCGTGCTTTTATTTTATTAAGTTCGATTTTATTATCAAATCTAAATTTCCAAGATCAAGCTCGAGCAATACTTCTTTCAGCAGGATTTCAGCTTGTTTTTGTTCTTCTAGACAATTATCAGGATGATAGTATCTGCTTATAATATCAAAGTTTTCTATTGCTTCTTTCAGTTGCGGCCCTCGCATAAACATAACAAGAATATTTTTTTTTTCTTCATCTGACAATGGAGAATTTATCATTGTAATTGTAAAATCTTTTCTGGTAATTATTACACGTGCCGCTAGTGAATCATCCCAAAAGGATATTCTACGGTTAAGAATATAATCATAAATTTTTTTCGCAACGGTTATAATTGGTGGTTCTGACATTATTTTATAGCACTAGATTAAATTTGTTCAAATTTGATCGAGTGTGTATATTTGAAATGCTGTCAGTCCTGGAAATGAATGTTCAGCAGCAAAAACATGAACCCGGAAATATAAGTACTTATTAACAACATTTTCTGTTGGGATTGTAAAATATTGTTGTTGAAATGTAAGTGTCTGTTGTACTATATAATGTTGGCCAGTCGATATCATTGTTTGATCCTTCCAATCGCCAATTATAAATTCGGCTACGGCCAACACCAGGATTTAATCGACCTCGCAAATGAAATTGCCAAATAGCAACTGCAGTGGGACATTTAATTTTTGATCAAAAAATTTTCAACTTCTCCGTTGGTCGTCCAATCGTGTCTATCAGAGAAAACGTAATAAGGATAATTTTCAGGATAATATGCTGATGCGCTTGCCTCAAACCCAACTCGATTGTCACTTGCCTTATAAAGTGTTGGAATATATCCAACATTGTTTTTAGTTCGTTTCGTACCACTTGACAGACTGTCAACATACGCTTTATTTGTTAGATCATTAGGGCTAACAGGAACATATGTCGTAGTTATTTTTTTGTCTCTCATGTTTATATTTCCTGACATTGCCCCACCGGATCGCCTAAGATACGGGGCAAGTTCTTCCTTTAACTGGCCATAACTAATAGCATTCGAGTCGGACGTTGGCGAGCTTGTCGGTAATCCAGTTATTTTTGAATTTGACATACAGATTTCCTGTCATTGTGTCACCGGCTTAGTTAAGTTTACTGTCGTCAATTGATTTTAGCTGTGCATAACTTACCGCTTGCGTTAAATCTGCTGGCGGATATGAAGTTTCTAAACCTAACACTCGTCGACCTGACATATTAATATTACCCGTAAGTGTCCCACCAGTTTTATCAAGCTTGTTATTATCCACATACTTTAACTGTAAATAACTTACCGCTTGGGTTTGATTTAAGTTTGCTGGTGGGTATCCAGTCTCCAAACCTACAACCTTTTTTCCCGGCATATCTAAATTACCGCTTAAAGTTCCGCCAGCCTTGTCTAACTTGTTGTCGTCAACTGAGTTTAGTTGTACATAACTAACAGCTTGTGTAAGGTCAACTCTCGGTGGTGGATACGCCGTTTCTAAACCAAGCATTCGCTGAATTGACATAGATAGGTTTCCTGTCATCGTATTACCAATTTTTCAGGTAACCAGATAAATCAATATCGCCGCTTTTAGTTATAATCTCAGGCGAATCTTCTAATTTTGTTCCAAATTTTGTGTAATAGCTCATTATTTATTATTGTCTAACAATTTTTTTAATATGTCGATATTAAATTTTGATACAGACAGACATCTGAAACATGTACACAACAACGAACTTCAGATTGCCATTATCTTATTGTTGGCCGCACAGGGTCAGGTAAAACAAATTTGCTTATGAACTTGCTGCTGGGCGATAATTTTAACTATAATCGAGTTTATATTTATACCATTAATCCACAACAAGACAAATACGAACTACTTAGCGAATACAATAACAAACTTCGTGATGATCTTGAGGCTGGTGAAGATTTTTTTATTATCAAGCAACCAGAAGAACTTATTCCAGTGAGTGAAATTGACTCTGACGAGCATAAGATAGTTGTTTTTGATGATATTCCGCTAAACAATACGGAGATGAATAAAATAAGATCCTATTTTTCACTGTCGCGTAATAAAAAATGTAATTCTGTTTATTTAGCCCAAGGTTTTTATAACGTTGACAGATTTATTCGGCGAAATACTGGTTGTTTTATATTATTTCCAGGACTGGACAACGTGGACGTCAGGAATATTGCAAGCGAGCAATGTGGCGACGTAACAAAAGATAAATTTATCGAACTTTATCACAAGGCAACGGCAGATAAGTATAACTTTTTCTTGTTTGATAAGGTTACACGTGATCCTAAAAAAATGTTTCGCTGTTGCATTAAAAATTATCTACAGTAGTTTAATATAAAATGGATAAACGAGCAAAGTGCAGAAAACACATAGAAGATAAAAAAAAAACTTGCTCAGTCTCAAGCAGAATTTAAGCAGCGAGTGAAAGAAGCCCGACGTGGGCTAGTAGCTGCCGCAGAAGCAGCAACTACCGCTCTCAAACCAGTTACTGAGGCGTTATTTGGAAAACAACCCAAAACTAGGCCGCTATCAGATGAAGTTAAAAAACTTCAGGAAAAAGGTTTAGTCGGGCTTGTTAAAGAACAAGAAGCTGCTGCTGCAAAAATTAATAGATCTGATGAAGAAAAGGTAAAGTTATCTAAGAAACTTGTAAAACATATTGCTGCTCCTGCTGCTAGACTAGCTGAACTAAGACGGCTATTAAGTGATCCACTTGCACTTGAACAAAGGTTAGCACAAGTAACACTAGTCGAACCGATTGAAAAAAAGTTGAGCGATAAAAGTGAAGCCGATATATTGATGAGGGAGATGGAGAAGGAAGAAAGAGCTGAACTAGATGCTTTTAGAAAAGAACATGGATTAGATGTCCAAGATAGAAAAAGATCTGAGGAAAATCTAAAAGATATAAACAGACAAATAAAAGATTACGAGTATGAAGATTTTAACGAAGAATATAATTTTAAAAATGTAAGGATATATAATATTCAAAAACCAGATTATAATGCCGAACAAAATATTAAGAAGTTAACGGAAATTGCAGAAAAAAAGTAAGAAACATCTCGACGATGTAAAACTGGAAAATAAAAACTACGGAGAAAGTATTAGGTTATATCGGCACTGGATTATCGCACATCTTTATATCAAAGCTATCCGTAATATAAAAAATGGCAGATATTTTAGTGAACGTAGTACTAGTGGTTTGCATACTGAGGCAAAAGAACTAGATCTCATACGTACGAGAGCAGATAAGGTTGTTCCAGACGACACAAAAAATCCTATTACTAGACAGACTGAATTAAGTCGGTTGGTTGATAATCGAAGAGAACTTATTGAAAGAGAATCAGATTTAGTTTGCGATGAGATCGATGAAACAAGTAGAAGAAAAACAAGAAAGACCAATAATGAAAAAAGGAGAATTAAAAAAAGAAATAGACGGAAAAATACCATTAGTAGAATATCATGTTTTTATGGAAGATTATGATATTGAAAATGTTGATAGCATTGATCAATGGACACAAAGTGAATACGATAATCTCGTTGAAAAATAAATGATATTTAAAAAAGATGGCTTAGAAGCTTTCAATGAACTTTCTAAAGCTAAAACAGAAGATGCTGATAGATTTTATAAAAAAAAAGCTAGAGATGGCACTATTGCCCGTGTTTTTAGAGCTGTTGCCGCTGAATTTCGAAATAAAAAACTTAGTAAGTCAAAATGGAAATTTCAAGATGTATTTGATGGTCATGATAAACCTCGTCTCGAAAAAGTCACAGGTTCCGGGGTAAAAATATTTACATCAGTATCTGAGATGATAGGTAGATTAATGTTTCTGATATCGTCAAAAGAAGCTGGTAATGTTGGTGTTGAAATTGACAATGAAATTATTGACATACTTGATAATTTGAGATCAGAAAATTTATTAACATCTGACGAATACGAAATTTTACACCGCGATTTAATTTAATCGAGACGATATTATATAAAATGTCAGCAACATTATTACTCGACTCATCGCAAACAACAGGTGATAGCGCAAATGTTTCGGTAAATTATATTCCACCAGTACAAATGGATCCTGAAAAACAGTACGAGATAGGTCTAATTTCATGCACGGCATGGCATTCTATGGCCAACGTAAAAACTGAGGTGAATGATGATTTCACGTTTATGACGCCATCTGATCAGCGGTTTGAAATATTAAATTCCACAAGGAGCTTATAATATCATCGATCTAAATAAAGCAGTGAAAGAATTTATAACAAAACATAATGTTGCAGCTGATAAATTTGAGCTAACACCAAACTATAATACATTAAGAGCTACAATGACGCTAAAAGATGGTATATTAATCGATTTTACACCATCAACGAGCGTTGCATCATTAATAGAATTTTCTCATGCAGCTTATGCTGCTGCTCCTGGTCAAACCAGGACGTATGACGGTGAACTGCCAGTAAATATTACTGACGTAAACACAATACTAATAAATTGTTCTATTGCATCTGGATCTTACTCAGCCCAGGGCAGTAAAGGACAGACAACTATAGTTTTTCGCCGAACGTTCCACCGGGCTCACTTATGCAAATTAATCCGCGGCAAGTTATTTATTATCCGCTAAACGTTGAAAATCAGATAACAAAATAAATATGCAATTGACAGATCAGTCTGGACGGCAGTTGGATTTGAAAAATGAAATTGTTACTTATTACCGACACCTACGCGCGATCACTTTGTGATTGGCAATAAAATTATACAACCCCTTGATATAATGAAACGGAGAAAAAAAATTTACAGAAGAAAAATAGTTGGAGGATTTTTTGGAAATATATTTACTAAAATTATTGAAAATGTCCCGGGAATCGCGCATAAAGTTGCACCAATTGCACTTGACGCGTCAAAACCTTTTGCAACTGGGGCTGCATCTGCCGCTGGAACTGCGATGGGACAAAAACTGGTAAAAGGCAACACCAGAGGTGCTGCAGATATAAAACAAATTATATCAGAAATCGCCCCAACAGCTGAAACAGGAAACCGGATGACAAAAACAGCAAAAAAAACTTTTATTGCCGCGAGGAGAACAAATTATACAAAAATTAATATCTAAGGCAACGGCGCCACAATAGTAAAATTTTATGTAACCAGAAATATGTCTGTTAAAAATTATCTCGATTTAGCAGAAACTTATGACGTCGACGACACAGTAACAGAATTTGAGTATGTTGAGTATCTCGAGGAAAATTCGAATGAACCAAATAAGGCCGATGTCAGAACATTTAATACCAGAGACGAAGATACATTTCTGCTGCCTCACAAAGCAATGTTAGAAGTACGTGGCCAAATTATGACAGTAGCTAATCCACCCGTCGCAATTGGAGCAGGCGCAGAAATCGCTCTTATAAATAATGGCTGGTGTTTATTCAAAAGTGCTCGATATCAACTAGCTAATCAAACTGTCGAAGATATTTCGAGTCACCTGCAAGTTGCAAGTACAATCTTAAATACTATTTCGTTTTCTGATGATTATTCCAGGTCAACTGCAACTAACATGTTGTTTAAAGACACTGGAGCTGAAACTGTATCTGGAGAATTTATTTCAAAAGGAGTATTAGAGCATGGAGCTGATGCCGCTGCAGATGCTGGAATTGTAAGAAATTTTCTCATTGCTAATGTTGCCAATTTTGGTATAGCCGTACCAGATGCAGCCGCTAACGCAGACGCTACAAGAGTTTCACTTACTGCTGCCTGTAATAATTTGGGTATAACACCACCAGGAGCAGCTGCGGAAAGCGTTGCAATGTTAAATATAGTTAACGGTGCAATTAGCGTAAGAAATATACGTTACAATGAAGGGTATTCCAAAAGGAAGGAACTTGCAGCAGGATCACGTCAAATTACAATGATGCTGCCATTAAGTACAGTATTTGGATTTTGCAGGGACTATAATAAAGTATTTCGTGGAGTCAAACATATATTTTAAATCGAGCAGAACAAAATGACTGCCTACCTAGGTCAGGCGGAGCCGATGTACAATTTGTCATAAACAAACTTGAGCTATGGATGCCACGAATAACACCGTCAATCACTAAAATGACAGAATTAAATAGTATACTCGATAAACACACAAACAGAATTTATTTTCAGCAACATAACATATATCAAACAGCAGTTCCAAATACCACGAACTACTCGTGGCGAGTCACAACAACGTCAAGTGAACAACTTCTTCGGCAATTGTTTGTCTTCCAACAGGAAGCGCGACGTGGTAACCAACAACAAAATGACGCCATATTTGACCACGCTGATGTTAGATGAATATACGCTAGACTAAATTCAAAACAATATCCAGAACGAGCGATAGAATGCAATTTTGCAAATGGCGCTAATAAAAACGTATCTCGGCCGTATATATACCTGCTCGACGCAGTGAAGAAATATCAGGATGTCAGAGACGGATCTCAAATTTCTATGGAAGAATTTTGTACACTTTATCCAATATTTTATTTTGATGTTAGTAAACACAACGAGAGAGCTGTCGATTCTACAGCTGATATTGAAATTTCTTGGACACTCGGTGCAGTTCCAGCAGCACAGTTGTACGTATATGCGTTAGTGATCAGCGACAGATTTATAACAATTGACTGTTGGAGGTAAAATGTCAGTGCAAGTTTAATCTGTCATCGTTATATAATGACAAAATATATTGTAAAAGAAATGTATTTGACTGATGGTCAAGTTAAGAACTCCGACAGGGTTTACAAAAAGGTCGGCCAGTATCATTAAAAATAAAACATGGAGACAAAGGTACTTTAACAAAATTAATGTTAACCAAAAAACAGGTGAACAGGTGCGATCGCAAAAAACCTTTTGTGTTGAATCTGAGTGCAGCACAAATAACAGCGATGTCAAAACATGGCGGTTTCTTCGGGCCGGCATTATCTGTAGCGGTCAGAACGTTAATATATAAAATTTTGCCAGTACTTGGTACATTAGGATTAGCAGCAGCGTCTGGCGCAGTATCTGGCGCAACGAAAAAGACTGTCTCCGGAGACGGAATAAAGAAAATGTTTGTCTAAAGAAAAATATAATGCCACGACGAAAAACGGTAAGAAAGACTAAAAAAATAAATATGCGATCGCGAAGAAGGAAAGGCGGATTTATAGGGCCGCTGCTGGCGGGAGTAGCGGGAAGTCTACTGCCAAATCTGCTGGGAATCGGCCGAGGACTAACGTTGCCAGGAACTCAGCCGTGGCTGCGTTAAGTAACTTTGATATACTAGGTAAGTTAGGATTGGTTCCCGAATTCCGTGGAATTTATTCTAAAGATGAACTTGCGATTCCGTCGTGAGCGACACCGTCGCCGGGTTCGTGTGATAAATATACAAGATTTCAATGACGGATCTGGCACACATTGGGTAGCAGTCTACGGCAATAATTATTTTGACTCATTTGGACTTCCACCAAGTGACGCGATAAAAAAATACATGTCCAAGTATAAAATAATAAATTATTCGTCTAATCAAATTCAGCCTGTTGGAACTTCTGCTTGTGGATATTATTGTATAATGTTCATTAAACAGATGAATAAAAGTCCTGATTTTTTAAAGTTTATTTTGCAATTTGATAAACAACCATCTCACGCTAATGATGAGATTGCAATATTATATAATCAAGGAATATAATTGTCAACATACTATCTCAAGTGCAAAACTAAAACAGAGAATAGCAATGAAACAACAGAAAAAACAAAGAACAGGACAATATTAAGGAGTATTTGTGCAATCTGCGAAAAAAGAAAAAGTATGTTTTTAAAAAAATTGTCCGTAGCGGGTTGCCCAGTTATTTTAGTAGATGATTAATAAATGCGATGCGAGTGCGATTGTGATAGAGATCTGTCTTGAGGAAAATAAAATTGTTACATACTGTCAACAATGCAACAACAGAGAAATGATTGGAACAGGTATAGATATACATAAATCAATTGGCAAATTACCAAAACCAAAAGGCGGTTGGACATTGCCAGGCCATAAATATACTGGATCTTATAATCAGCTCACAGACAGTTGGACGAAAACGATAATCCGCTGCCAGGGCAAGAGCCTTACAATCGAGTTGATGCGATAGCAATGCGCCACGACATTTGTTATCGTGACCGTGAAGGGGACAAGGCCGGTTGCGATAAAGTAATGTTAGACGAACTTCGTGACATGAAACCTGTGAATATGCGAAAGCGATGTGATCGAGGACTGGTACAAGGTTTTATTGGAGCAAAATATAAACTCGGACTCGGCAGAGAATTATATGATGATCTGGCGTCTGAGCTACACAAACCTAAAAAAAAAGTTTACGCTACGTAAGGTTGTCGCAAATGCCGTTGACGATGTCTGGGCAATAGATTTTGTTGATATGTCAAATCTATCTGAATTTAACAATAATAAAAGATATCTTTTTAATGTTGTAGATGTTTTTAGCAAATATGCTTTTAGTGTACCAGTTCCAGATGAGACAGGAACGTCAATAACTGATGCGTTAAAACAGGTCATCGTTGGTACAGAAAGAAAACCACACAGAATCTGGACCGATCATGCAGCAGAATGTTTTAATAAAATATTTGAGCAGTTTTTGGAACAAAATAACATCAAAAAATGTCACTGGAAATGAAGGTAAAAGTGTTGTAGTCGAGAGATTTAACCGCACACTAAACGAAAAAATACACAAGTATTTGACAGCTAAAAATACAAATAAATACATTGACAATCTAGAGAAAATGGTTGAATATAATAACACGAAACACCGAACCACCAATATGTCACCAAACAACGCAATTAAAAATCCAATATTAGCAACTGAAAATATGTACCGCAGACATAAATTTAAAGTTGGTGATAAAGTTAGAATTCCTCTGACGAAAAACATTTGAGAAAGGATTTACTCCAAACTGGAGCGAAGAAGTATTTGTTGTTGATAAAGTACTTTTAACAATACCAGTGACATATTGCGTTAAAAGATCTGGCTGGAGAACCTATCACTGGCAGGTTTTATGAACAAGAACTTAAAAAAACTGAACAAGATATATTCGTTATTGAAAAAGTGATTAGGAAGCGCGGCAACAGAAGTTTAGTCAAATGGCGCGGGTATAGCGATAAGTCGATCTTGATTGAATAAATACTTGTTCGTATTTCATAAGTACAGATTTACATTTGACCGGTTTACATAAGGAAATTAAATGTAATTTTCTTGTATTATCGACTGGCATCAAATTGAATATTTTAACAAAAATAAAATCGTATTTTATGCTCCTTTGCTGGCCAGTTATCTTTAGATTTAAAAACGGTTTTATAAGTTGCCAAAATATGTTGTTCGGCAACAGTAAAATTAAATTTTATTATTTTTTTTAGCGATATGGTAATTAACATTATATCGTCCAGTTGTCGGTCTGCTGTATTTTTTTATTTTTTTTTTTGGTCAACGACGGCAACTACGTCATCTTCGGATTCGTTGTTACACAAAATATCATCTTCGCTATAACCAGCAGATTTATCTAAATTTCCTGCTGTAAAATTGTTAGTGATCTTATCACTTGCAATTATATTGTCAACGACGCTGTCGTCGGCATATATTTCAGCAAGTCGTGTTATCAGGTCCATATTATAATATATTTTTTATCTAATTATAATAATAATGGCCATCAAAACGAAATATCATCAGAAAGTTAATATTTTAAATTATAAAAAGCTAGCTGAAGCAGTTAGAAAATGTCTGTCAGGTTACAGTGCTTATTCTGTTGATGTTAATGTTATGGAAGGTGACCCTGATAAAATTCTCTTAACAGCAGCAGAAAAAAATAAACTTAATGATAGCGCATTAATAACACTAAAATTTGATCGTGATGATGTTCTGATGTTCGCTCATAATTGTCTTACCAAAACAGAATTAAGAAATATACTTGAATATAAATCTATCGAACGTTGATTGATGTTGCTGATTTGGTTTTGCCGTCAGCTACATCTATTATTGATTGCGTTTGAATTTTATGATATTTTGCAGCAGCTGTTGATTTAAATTGTATTTCTTCTTCAGTTTCAAGATTCACTGAAATAACTGCTTTTTTTGGGACTTTTAAAATTATTAACACCACCTACACCTCTTCTATTTTCTTTTGGTGTAACTAAATCTAAATTTTCAATGTGATTATCTGTTTTAATTTTGTTAATATGGTCGGTAAGTAAATTATTTGGAATAGCGCCGTTAAAAGTTTCATAAATAAAGCGATGAGATTGATAATGAACTTGATCTGTTTTTGCTCCTCTAACAGTTAACATCAAATATCCGCTATTTTGCATAAACCAACAACTTTTTTTGTTTTTCTATTTCGTATAATTCCCTTGTCAGATGCTTCATATAAATCAAATATTTGAGGCTGAAATTCGTCCTGTAAAGACAAATTTTCAATATTATCATTAACTGCGCCGTTTACTCTGTAAACTCGCTGTCCTTCTGGTATATCTCCACAAAATAACGTGTAAATAAAATCTTTTCTAAACATTTTAATTCTGTCTGTATTATCTCCTTTTACATTTATTATCATTCCAGCTGGAGTTGCTTTAACAAAAGGTCGTCCGTACCCGACATGAATAACCGAACCAAGTGCGTTTCCTGCATATAAGTTGTACTCTGGGTGGACGTGATATTCTTCCTGTTCCTCTGCTGTTATATTTTCTGACATTATACTTGTAAGAAATTATATTTCTAATTGAAAATAAACAGAAAACCAATTGAAAATAAAAATATTATCTATAATGTTAAAATTGTGAGATATTGCCAAGAAGAGCCTATCCGAAAATGTTGAAAAAATTGCTAGTGCATTTTCTGGCTATGATAAAATTTATAAATTTGATAATCAAATGTTTTAGCAAATTTTAACTCCACAAATTTATTTTATCTTTTACAACCTGTTATAGTTCAAGAACTTGCAGTTCACAAAAGTATCAAGTTAATAGTGCAATATCATGTAATTTTATCAAAGTTACGTGCAATCAAAAAAGATGTACTTGATATAATTTTTGAAAATGCAAATTTCGACAGCGAAATTGCCGAGCCATATTTAACAGCTAAATCACGAAAAATATTAACTGGAACAAATATTGCCACAGTTGCCAGTGAAATACACCAAGAAATTTGGAAAAAGCTTGAGGAATTTACTTCATCAGGATCAGGTTGGAAATTTGAAATGATAAAAAGTTTTATTTCGCACAGAAAAATATAACGTACTTCGCGGTAGTTCTTACGTTGATCTCCCTCAAAAAATTAAAAACAAAAAATGTTGTATAAATGTCAAAAACAGCGACAATGAGTGTTTCCGGTGGGCAATTTTGTCTGCAAGACATCCTTAAGATTGTAACTCCAACCAAGTTGAAAAATATTTGCCGTACAGAAATGAATTGGATTTTGACGGAATAACGTTTCCAGTGGCAGAAAATCAGATACCAAAGTTTGAAAAACAAAACAATATTTCAGTAAATGTTTTTGGACTAGACGAGCGAGAAAATGTTTACCCGAGATATATTTCAGAAAATGCTACGCAGTTGACAATAAATTTGTTATTTTATAAAGGACACTATTGCTGGATAAAAAACTTTAACGGGTTAGTTGGCAGACAGTATAATAAGTATCATGGAAAAAAAATATTTCTGTTAGATGTTTACAAGGGTTTTCTAAGCCTGAAACTTTACAAGAGCATGTTAAATATTGTGTTAACGTTCAAAGAATAACAATGCCAACAGAGAAAGAAAAAGTATTAAAATTTAAAATTATAATCATAAGCTAAGTATCCCATTTGTTATTTATGCAGATTTTGAGTGTCTATTGTTCCTGTGGCAGGTGCAGAAAATGATCCAAATAAATCAAGCACTAGAAAAATACATGTTCCTTGCGGGGTTTCCTACAAAGTAGTTTGTTGTGCTAATGATAATTTTTCGAGTCCAGTAAAGTTATATCGTGGCAGAGATCCGGCTGTGTGGCTATTGAAAAATTTAATAGATGATGTTAATAAAATATCGAAATTCAAAACAGCCCCAATGATAATATAACAACCAAACAACAACTTGATTTTGATAATGCAGTTCATTGTCATATCTGCGAAAAGTTGTTAGGTGATGATAAAGTGCGAGATCACTGTCATCTAACTGGCAAGTATCGAGGAGCAGCTCATAACAATTGCAATCTAAAATTTCATGCACCAAAATTTATTCCTGTAGTTTTGCATAATTTTCGTGGTTATAATAGTCATATCATTGTGGAAGTTTTAGCAATGAGGAAATCAAATCTAAGCTAAAATTCGACAATGTAGTAAAATGTATACCAAATAATTTTGAAAAATGTATATCAGTTACGCTT
>JAECUM010048077.1:0-11120 GCA_016617855.1 Megalonaias nervosa
ATGATTTCCAGGGGGGTCACGTGACACCCCTTGAACCATGCTGCGTGCGCCCATGTGTCTATATGTATAATCAACAACATGGAACATATCAATGAAAATAATGTACATTGACAATTTTCTTTTCTTTTGTCAACATTTTTTTTTTTACTTTTTGCGGATCTCTTAACTTCATGGAGAATATTTGTGTAAACGTATCTCTTCGGCAAAGATCACACTCTTAATATGCAATTAAGAAAGGGGACTCAGGGTCGCCGACAGTGCCGGATTAAACCCTGTGGAGGCCCCTAGGCAGTCTAAATCTCGGGGCCCCCCTCGCAAATTATCTCCTAATACGTTTTAATTTTACCAACCAAAAATTTTAATAAACCAATTTTATTACACAAAACAATCATTAACAATTAACAATGTTATTAAACAAATTAACATATTATGTTATTGAACAAAAATTATTAAATATTATTAAACAATATTACACAATATTATTAAACAAAAACTGTAATGTGAACCTGATGCCTATGGTTTATATACTTTAAGTTGTTAATGGGTACATTACATTAATAGAGTATTTTCTCTATAGAGTCTTTAATGTAAAGTTTTCGTTTCTTTGAGTTGATTCTTTTTTTTTTTTTCTATCTTTTGGAAACAATTTAAGAAAGCTTGATTGTAATTTTCTTTCAAGATAAAAAAAATTCAACATTATTTTGATCCGTTGTCGAGGGGCCCCTAAAAGGCGTGGGGCCTATAGGCCGGTGCCTACTCTGCCTATTTGGTAATCCAGCACTGGTCGCCGAGTGGTCTAAGGCGCTAGCCTTTACAGATCATTTGCATCTCACCTTTGTCAGTCTGGGTTCACGTCTGGGTTTTCCAGGGTCATTTCGGGTTCTTCCTCAACCAAATATCTTGCAGTCAAGAATAGCCTACCATGTGCTGTGGAAAAATGGCATTAAACCCACAAAGCCACACCAAGCCAAACCAATGTACGAAAACTTAATTAAAGTGGTAGTTTCAAGCGAGATCCTATAACGAAGTGAAAAGTACTCGATAAGCGTCATATTAAGCAACGTGCACATCGTCGAAAGTGTCTAGCTGAACATGATCTGGTATTATAAGCCGCTTGAAAATGTGTAACTAAATAAACACATAAAATTATCTTTATTTGAACAAGACTACATGAAACATATTTGATTCTTTATTTTTCTCTTTTCATCAGGAGATAATGAACATATTTCATGAATTATGTATGATTAAGGTGACACATTCATGCATGGCTCTCACATATTTGTGTCAATATATACTATGCCTATATTTGCTCACAGTCTTTCAATCACTCGCTAAATACATTTCTACGTTTGCTTGTAAAGTTCAATGGGTACTTTTTATACGATAGCAGAGGCTTTCATAATGAATTTTCTTCAAATAAGTGTCCTTTTGGGGTGATTTTCCTTTTAGCAAATGTATTGGAGAAATAGACTCCATAAATAATAGTTTAAAGAAGCCCATATGTCTTACAAATTTAAGCTACAAATTTGTAAATGTATAACCAGTATTATAGCGAGAGCAGCTCAAGCGGCCAGAAACAAACTGTTATTGTGACGCCTATCTTCTGCAGAGCGATCCAGCCTATACATCTCAGGATGACTTGCCTCCCCCATCCCCACCCCCCCTATCTTAATACCATTGCCATAACCGTGTAAATTTGATGGTAAAATGACAGCTGAAAAAACAACAACAAGCAAAGAAAAACCCCACAAACATATATAAACAGCAAAATAATACAATGAAGGAATTGTATAAAACGAAATTAAGATTAAATGTTCTGCAATCTCACTTCTTTATTAACTTTATTGCATAATGTAAAAAAATTGCAACAGATATGAATACATTCCAGAATTCTTTACTTGCAGTGGGTTACAAGGTAGCACGTGAGCAGCCTCACAAATACACGTGGCGTCGCAATACAACCTGTCTCAGCTGCCGTTCTTGTGCTGGTTCTTTTATCCCTCGTTCCAGATTGGATTTTAAACTGTACAATGGAAAATATAGTATGATCCAGTCAAGGTATGCGTATATTAATGCACCGAGACATTGTGCAAAGTTTTAGGTCCAAACAGCCTTACGGTTGCAATATAACCTGAATGAGTATGATCTGTGAGGAGCCTGGGTCCAACTAAAAGCCATTAATTACTGTATTCTGCTAGCTGGGTTCACGGTCCCAGTGTAACCATCCATTATATGTAAGAACACTACAGCGAACCAGTCTAGTATTCTGCTTCCGGTTTCTGGTGCATAACTCCTTACGAATACTTCAACAGAGAATGTAAGATTAGAAATCGAACAAGGCAGAGAAGACTACTTTTTGCTATAAAAAATTCATTTCTTTTATAATTTTTATCATATTCATTGATATTGAAACCCATTAAACGCAATAATACTTCCTTTACACAGGCAAAGAAAATACACGGCTCGTTAATCAAAGCATTTCATGATGTGCCGCAATATTGTTTTTGTTCTCCCATATTATTCTTCCACTGTATGTAGCAGCGCCAAAACCACTGATTTCATCCAGCACACACATGCATAACTGAAGCTGTACTAGTTTCTCCTATTTTATATTATGAAAGTTAGATATAGTTCTAGAGCCCAATCTTTAAAGGCGTATGAAATTACAATTTCAGTCAATAGTACTTACATAAATGTTGGCCCAAAAGATGGTTGACAGTACTTTTCATGGGAGATAAATCTGACTAAAACTAATACATTTTTGTATTTCTTTATACAATCCTGAAGAAAAAAATCAACTGATTTATTTGATGCTCTGGTTTTGTGAGGCGAGTTGTGAATACAACACAGCCATCCACTTCTACTCGTGCACAAATGCTACATTGTGATAGAGGGCGGAGTGACATACGGAGATAAATATAATTTATTAGTACCGTATGTAGCTAACAATTGATTTTATTATTCCCGATATTTGTCGATCGAATTCCCATTAAAATAAAACTGCTGGCAATAGACGCACGGGAAGGTAAATTACCTACGAAATATTGCCCAGTGCGGTAACCCAAGCAGTGGTGAATACAAAATAATTATCTTGTGGTCAATATTGCCCAGTGCTGCAAGGCAGGCGTGGGTGGCATGTAGAATTTCAAAGCGATTACAATATTCATATTCATTACCATTTAACAACATTTTCTTAAGTGTTCAATTTCATCCTGGAATTTCAAGCGAATAACGCTGAATTTTTCCCTAACCTATAGTTGGTAATAAAACGTTATTTTGTATCACTCTTCAGAAAACAGACCACACAGTGCGCCTCACGTTGCAGCTGGTAACTAGTACCGTCTGTACTCGCTCAAAAGATGAGTCAAACAACAAACTACACAGACCCAGATCTGCCGGCGCATGATGCACCGCCAGATCTGGGTTAGTGCAGTTTGTTAGCAGAAATTAGTAGAATAAACAACATGGACCCTGACCTGCATGCGTGTTGTGCGACGGCAGATCAGGGTCTTCGTTGTTTGCAGTTTGACTGGTCGTATAAGAGAGTAAAACGGGTAAATAGAATACTCATTTGTCCACACTCCACAGCACTTCGGAGAAAGTAGTTTGGTCTGTTCCCTGCATAGTCATTAAATAAGAGCGTTTTGGATGTCAACGGTAATATATGTGATGCAGAATGCACATTTCCAGAAAGAAAACACACACACACACACACACACACACACACACACGAGGACAAAACCATGGGTTCTTGATAAAGGAAACTAATATAACCAAAAGTGCCAGAAACTTAAGCAACTGTATTTTTCACACATTAACATTATTTGGCATACAGTATAATTTTTACACTGTGATTTAAGAAAATCACTGAATCATGTTAGAATGATAAGTAACGTATTTACATATGAACGAAGTTGACAAATCAACAATGAATGGATCCCAGATGCTTCTTCTTTAATACAGTTTGAAGAAAACTTCAAAATCTCAAGAACAAACACAAGGAACTGAGAAGGCAAGGACACGACTTGCTATGCCCGATTTCCGCTGCATCTTTGATTGCATGATTCCATTGTTTTGAAGTTATTTCCGTTTCCGCCGCAACCACCATAAATAAATTGTTTACACTCGCCCATAGCATGGTCATAGTAAAATCGGCGGAAGTACGCTTTGCAATTGCCTGTATCGGGTGATAGAGAACATACGTCTTCGTCTGAAATGCGACAAAATAAAATACATTAATGTTAAATATTCTACTCCAATTAACAGCATGATAAGCAAATGTAAATTACTGGAAACATTTATGCTTCATCCCTCTCCCGTATCAGCATAAATCAATCAACCAACAAATACATCCATTCATCAATCTATCATTCAATTAAAATTGTAACTTTTAATGCCTCTATTTCTGACTATTTTTTCTTTCTAGTGATTATTTGATCCTAAAAGATCCTAAAAGGGATTTAGCCATGAAGCGGTCGAAACTAAAGGCCAAATCCAGAAGCTCTTAACAGTTTATTTCTTTTTCACTGTTCTCCTAATTCCCCACCTAATTGCCATGATACGGTCAGAGCATGCTTTCGAATTCTAAATCTATCAATCATGGAAACTAATTGCAACAATGCATGACAGGGTAAAAATGGCTAGCGCAGATTTAATTGTAAAATAATGTAAAATTATCAGAAACTTGCAACTTGAAGGAACATTTCTTAAAAAGTCATACTGAAGTAGAATTTATGTCTAAACATGCCAGGTATAGATAAGCATATTTGTGTGCGTATGTATGTATGTATGTATGTATGTATGTATGTATGTATGTATGTATGTATGTATATAATGTATGTAATGTATGTGTGTAAGATACACCTTGTTTAGGGCCACGAAGTCCATCCACATTATTAAGCTGGTATTCGGGTGCGTCAATATTTATATTTGCCGATTCACTGCCCAAATCTATCACCAGAGAGGGGACTTCTGCAATGAAAAATTCTTAAATGAATAAATATTGTAAATTTGTTCAATTTCGTCTTCATAGATTTGTATACACGGGAAATACGAACAATATTAGTCAGTAAAACGGAAGTAGGTACGCTTATGGAACATATATCCTAAACCTCTGTGATAAAATAGGTCCTTACAAAAGATAGAATAGATTGTCATTTTACAGATGGGTAGACGTTTGTTTTCATGTTCATTATTTTAAATTTATACTGGTGTTACTGCCATAAATAAAATAAAACAATAGTTACATGCATTTTTATATTAATATTATTATTTTCAAATGTACGTACCAGTTTCATCATCTGTCAGAACTTTTTCTTGATTTTGCCTGATTACTTCATTTTTGTCTAAAAATGAAAGAAAAATGCGATTGAAACTATATAGGGGTGGGGGTGGATCTTGTTTCGATTGCTGTAATTGCACTTGTGTGTACCTCTCAGAGATGTGTGCAGATAACGCAACACAATAGTCACAGGCAAAATTATAATTATTGCAATAATAATAATGATAATAATAATAAATAATAATAATAATAATAATAATAATAATAATAATAATAATAATAATAATAATTATTATTATTATTATTATTATTATTATTATTATTAGTCAGTTTGAAAGCTTTCTATACATAACAATGTTGCCTTATGTACTAAATGTACTAGTACAAAACTGATATAATAAATCATTTAAAAATGAATGGAATTTTTCGATGTCGCACAAGTACATATGATTCACTATTGTTTTCTCAGATCCACATCACATTTATTGGCAACGATCAAAAATTGCAGATTAATATTATTTTGTACAATTGCAACTTTAGTCGTATTATTTGTGACCGGAGCCAGGAAACAATTTGGGAAAAATGGCAGTGGTCTCATCTCTCGAAACGAAGAATAAAAATGTAAAACTGACACATATTACACCAGGAACTCTATTCATCGCATTCCATATTTATAATGAGTATATATTTTAGAAAAAGGGATTTTTATTTCATGAAATTTAACAGAATTATCAAAAGTCACATTTATAATTAGTGACGAAATTTCCAGAGTCATTACGTGATTAAAAATAGAAAATGTGCTGGTTTAGATAAAATGTTGAATGATTTTTAATATATGCTTCAACAGAGATGTCCCCTTGTTTATTATCTTAATTTACCGTTATTTTTTAAATACTGCCATTGTCCGCAGTAATGGTCAGAAAGATGTATTACACCCATGCATAGGACGTTCCAGTTAGTGACGTTAAAACTCGAGAGGGATTATTTTATTTAGTGTAAGAATATTTTTAGTTCAAGCAGCACTAACTAAAATTGCAAAACATCATCCTGTATGCTCCATGTTACAACAGGTAGATAGGTTAAAGCACAAGCATATGAAACTAGAACATGAGACAGAGAACAAATTTTATTTTGTATTAGAATGTCAATGTAGAAATCAAATCATTATCTGAGTTATCCAAATGTGGTATTTTTTATATCTACATTCAAGCAATTAATCATACGATAATATGAAATTCATGCAGTTTTATTAATTTGGGGAGCTTTAAAGTTCACACTGAATGATTTAACCATGTCCCTTAATCTTTTAATAAATTTATTAAACATTTCATTGAAATTACATTTGGTCAACCAGCCGCAACCGACTACTCTGCAAGTATTATTTACTGTTTTAATAACTTTAATTGATCATAATGTACACGTACTTTATTTCTTTCCATTTTAATATAAAATTGTTGAGGGTTTTGTCTTCTACACTTTGTTAGTTCTTATGCAGCAAATAACATACGTGTATTTTCAAAATTTGAAAAGGATTTAAATTTCGACGTATCCATTTAAATGTTGTCATAATGATTCATATTATTGCATTCTGAATTGGAATTCTGGTTTGAAGACAATGAGTTATATTGCTTATTATTTCGTATATTTCTGATATTACTTCATACTGGTATTAATTAATATTTTTATAAGTTTGTGAAAACCCGATAGGCTTCATATGCAATGACGATTCTAGTCCTAACACTTATAAAGTCAGAGTTTGGATGATGAAAATGGTTGAGTTGTTGCCATTGATATTTTGTAATGACCAATTCGAGAGCAAGTCGACGTCCTTTACATGCCACCATACATGGCTGTGCCACAGAATGACTTTTGTACACGGGATAACTATGCATAAAAATGAGAGAAGATAACTAATACAGCAGGATGAGCCTTGGCCTTCTGGGATAGAAAAGCACAAGATTCTATAGACGCACACCTGTAGGTGCATTCCACATACTGGTATCAAAAAACCTCGGCACCATTGCATGGTCTAGATCCTTCTTGAACCAAAATTGTGGACTGAAAAAATGTCCCGATTAAAAGAAATTTTCGCAAATAAACAAAATATGTTACGCAACAAAGGGTATAAAAAGATGGTGTAGACTATCACTTAATGAGTGGGGGTTTTTTTTTAAAGAAAAGGGTTAAACAATACTACGGACACTCTAGCTTCCGTTCCACAAAACTGTTGGCCAGAACACAGTCTAGTGGTTCTAAATCTCTCCTGGCATTTCTTGAAATGTTGGAAGTTAGACATTCGTGCATCATTAGTCTTATATTATCAACATCGATCAATTATAAATTAAATTACCTACAAAACTGAACTTTGTGCTGATTTTTGCTATCCGAAAGATGCAATCGACCTTTTTAAAAATGCTCATTTCCGCCTGCAGTGAGAAAAGCACTCGTACACTTCAGGAGCATTTGGGAAATAAATTTTGTTCATTTAAAAAAAAATAATAATCTACTTACTATATCGTAAACTTATACGACTCATGAATCTTAAGATTTCTGCATTAAAGAAGAGATATTACAGACGCAATCACGGTGCTGTAACATGAATGACAAAATAGTATAAGACACTTATGACGGTGTCTTTGCGGGGACAGATTTCGAACCACGAGAGTTAGTCACTTTGTGGTCCTTGTAGTAGAGAAGGGTGTTATCACGAGTTTTACCCTTTTCACTGAATTCATCAAGTGCTTGTGATTCTGGTATAAAAATCTTTTAAATTTGTCCAACTAAAGCTAGTCCACCGTTAAATATAGTCGCCGTTATTAAAAATATATAAAAATTTAAACGACTCCTTCGTAAAAGCCAATCGACGGAATTTCACCAAATTTGACAAAAGGCACCTAGGCATAGTGGGCTTTAAAATTTGTTCAACGGATATTCATGCATCATTAAATATAAAAGCCGTTGCTAAACATATTAATGCGTCATTAAATATAACAGCCGTTGCTAAACATGTTAATGCGTCATTAAATATAACAACCGTTGCTAAACATAAAAAACTGCAAACGATTTCTTCACAAAAAACCATTCACAGAATTTAACTAAATTTGACAGAAAACATTCCGGCACAGAGGATTTTCACTTTTGCACAAATTATGTCAACCCCCGTCAAATGTAGCCATATTTGCTAAAAGGAGAAAGTCATTTAATCGATTTCTTCTGATGAACTATTATACAGACTTAGCCAAAACTCTAGAGAAAGTATTTTGGATTATAGGGCATTCAGATTTTAACAAACGATAGCAATCAGCCACTTAAAGTTTGCACAACTTTATTTATTTACAAAAAATGCTGAACACAGTTTGACCAACTTTGAAAATTTGTCCTGGCATAGGTTCCTTTCAATATTGGACAAATTATTCTGATGTGCCGTCAAATATGGATGAAGACACAAAAAATTGGGAAACCTTGTAGCAATTGGTTTCCTAACATATACAATCAACAGCATTGGGTGAAATTTCAAACAAAAACATACTACTGACCAAGATTTACTGACCATACTGCTGGCTATTAAGTATATGGCAGCCAAGTGGGCGATCACAGGCCCCCTTGGGTCTGTTGTGTTTAAATCTATTTAGAGAAATAATAAATAAATAACGGGCTTTATGCAGAGAATACACACATGGGTTCGTCAATCTGTAATACTTAATTTTTTGGAGAGTTTGGTTCAATGCACATAAAAAATCCCCAAAACAAAACAACAACAACAACAAGAACAAAAATCGAAGCAAAAACATAACAAAATAAACCTTATCAAAACATCATATCAATTTACCATAAATAAATAAAAATACCTTTACATTAAAAGAACACACATTGCAGATATGGAAGTATTCTTGTGGAAGTATTCTTGAAAGATATAGGGAAAATCAACTTAAATTTAAAACTGCTGCATTATGTGAAAGAAAAATAAAGCAAAAATATTTCATTTCATTCATTTGTAACAAAATGAAGGAAAACTTGATGACTAAACAGTTTCGCATGCTTCTTTATTCTGGTTTTATGAGATTTGGCTAGCGTTTTACCCGCTGGCCTCTGTGAACTTGACCTGTTCCATCTCTATTTAAACTGTAAAATTTATCAGCGGCATCTCAAGTTTCATATGCCTGTCTTTTAGTATAGCATTAGTTACTATGTTGACAAAATGCAATGTACACAGTGGCGTCACTAGGGTTGGTGTCACCCGGTGCGGTACCTCATGGTGTCACCCCCATGGACCCCCTTCCTGCATAAAAATTCAAAACTTTTATAGACAGTCATGTGCGGTAACTCATTGTGTCACCCCCATGGACTTCCTTCCTGCACAAAAATTCAAAACTTTTATAGACAGTGATTTTGATGTCACCCCGTGATGGTGTCACCCGGAGCTGTCCTCACCCCCGCACCCACTAGTGACGCCACTGAATGTACATGTTCAAAATAGCTCAGTTTTCATCATATGGAAGGTGGGGGATGGTGGCTTGTGTGCGATTTCAGTACAGTTGAAAACTATCTTGTGGAAGATTTGCATGATACATATTCCAAAGAACCGCTTACGTGCTTGCAACGTAAAATGTTTCAACTAAAATTAAATCATACAATAGTAACACGTGTTTGGTCCTCATATATCCGCTCTCTACAGTTATTATGTACGGGACATGCATAAGGTGAAGTCTGCAACATGTACAACAAGCATATTGGAGAGAATATTGGCATAGCTCTGTGCTATTTTCATGGACTGGAACGGACATTTCTGTATATGTGATATTAGGGAAAAATATGCTACCTAAAGCAGACAGCTGATCGAAACAGCTGCTCATGCGCTCGAGAAATTTTAACTTACCCACCCCCCATAACTTTAGCAGTTATTTAAATAGGGAAAATATATTTAACCAGAGCAGACACTACTAAATTCTGCAACTGCAATAAATTAACTCTAATTGTAAACAAAAAAGTGGGGTTTTTTCACACTAGCTCTTAAGTTCTGGAAGAGAAAAAAAGACCATGCGGAGCTAGTAGTCTTTTGAAAGATGCACATCTTAAGTAAGGCCAAACTGTATACTCTATAACCCAAATTGCACCCATCAACCATATACCAAACTAAAGGGAATTAAAAGTTATTTTAACAATGCCTAAAATATACAAGGTCCTATGTAAATAACCAGGATATCAGTAGGAAAACCTATGAAATTATTTTTCTTTTCAAAATTAAATCATTTACACAATACGAAAATGTTGAGTGGAAGCTGGTAATATTTAAATTAAAATCAACTTTTTATATCAGAGGTTATCTTATCAAAGCGCATGAATGACAATGAATAAAATGTCTATATTTATATCAGTGTCTTTCAGAATTAAGACAGTATGATTACCTTATGTTTGTAAATTTGAATTTCAGACGAATTAGCGGGTTTGAAGTTTTTCAATGTGGATTAATTCAGTGTTTCTTAGTTTAGACATCGCCCGTTTATTTCTTACACAAAAATGCTGCAATACTCGCAAGGTAAACAAAAAATATTCGAATACTGATTTTCTTTCTAAATACTCGCAGAAAAGTATTCCGATTCGAATATTAGGTTATTCGCGTTAGCTCTCTTTTATACATATGTTTAATTAAAAAAGAAATAAAACATTAATAAAGAATCAAATTCTTACAAGGACTAAAATTAGTGGAAAGGTCTAAGGATTAAATACAAATATCTGAAATACAAATCTGGTGAGTATATACGGATTTAATCTCACAAGCATACATTTTCAGTTCAGAATTGCAACAATTTAAAGGATAAACAAGAAATCTCTCAGAATG
>JAECUM010048080.1:0-10413 GCA_016617855.1 Megalonaias nervosa
GAAAACAATATGCAGCTATAGGTCGATACATTTATTGCCGTCAAACTAATAGTACATTTTGCCTCCAAATTATTTCATAAATAATGACTAACATTAAGACAAATTGAATAAGGTAGTGAAAATTTAAATGACAATAAGCGGTCATAGCGGTTCATAGTACTCCGAAGACTTGGAATCCTCGTGCTCGCGCTCGGGTTCAAACGTTTCCTCGTGCTTATGTGCAGGTTGAACATATCGCAAGCACACTTTCATGTTCGAGAAATTCAGTATTTGGCGGAATGTTGTATCCTGAAACAAAACTGTATCCTAAACAATATACACACAATTTCTTCTACTAATTTCAGTCCATTGATCCCAGACTCTAACACATGACTGTCCTCAGTATATGAGACACCTACGTAAATAGTGTAAAGAAAATACTTACCTCTATCTGTTAATGTATAAATTTCATTCATGTATCAAGGGTGTTGAAATTAGAGTTGTTACATCTATACCAGATGTTTTCTTTATAGGATTGTCATTCGAACTAAGAAGCAGGAACAGGTTGGTGGCTAATTACCTAACTAATGCTTACGTAAATACCTAGCAAGGAGTATGTAACAATAGCACGGCATGAAATGTTACCTGCCTTAATGAGGATGCCTTCTTTCAGCCTTGAAATTAAAGAATGCAATGGCCATTTGATCCAATGACTTTCATTTTATTTTTATTCTTCGTGCCGACAAATTAGAAATCAGAAGGCGTTATCAAAAGAAATCATGGGCTGTTCATAAAACAAACTGAAATGTTCATCTGTGGCTGGAAGAAACAAAATAACTATAAAAAAAAAACCAACAAAAAACCCCCAATAATATAAGCCGAATGCTGTAAACGTCGGCATGGATAACCGCACTACTTTGTTTATTGTTTCGCTCAGTGACCTGAGGTTTGATCTTAAATTGTAATGCTGTTCCCTGCCAGACTTCGTTGAACGGTTGACTTGCCATACATTTTGTCCCATTTTACGTTCTTTCTCGTCATATCATTTCAACAATAAACAAGTTATTTGATATTGCATTTATTTACGTGATATTCTTTTCTTTATTGAAATGAGTACTTTTTATGACATATTTTATTGTACTTAACATCAAGTGTAACTTATACAACTTTATCATGCTGTCTTTTTATTTTGATTATCATTATGTTACTTCGTTTTGAATATATTCAAGTTATTTCATTTCAGTCCATGTCGTTTATAATCAGAATTCATAATTCCGTGTTATTCTTTAAATCATGTCATTTAATACCACGTCATTAGAATCTGAATTCATCATTTCATTTGTTGGTTAAATCATTTCATTTCATACTAAGTTATTAGATTATTGTAATTTTTGTGGTGACTGCTGCCCATATTCAGCAACACAACCATTAAATTCATACAGTAAGTTCGGACGTATGTGTCACTTCTCGACAGTACTCTCATTACACTAACACGTCATAAAGATATAGAAGATTGTATACATGGAGCCGAGACGCGTCATTTTCATTCTCAATTTTCTTTCTGCTTATGGCACTAAAACACTCGTGTGTTCCTTAATACTTTGTAGACTTGACAATTGCAATGCGCTTCTCTCTGGTTCATCTCAATATATACTACAGATCTTTAGAAAGTTCCAAACCAGTTGCTCGGATCATCTTTAAAGTACCAAGAACTGAGCACTCCATCCCACCCCCAGCTTTGTTCCCTCCGTTGGCAACCCGTTCGGCTCCCCCACCCGCCAATAAAAACAAAATCTGTTCTCTTTGTCACATTTCGTTGACTGCCTGCAATCTGATCTCAGCCATGTGTATACCCCTTCTAAAAACTTGCGCTCCTCTGCTGACACTCAAATTCTCATTATTCCAACTATAGAAACCAAGACCTACTGACAACGTTCTTTTGCCTACCAGGGCCAGTTACCTAGAACGAATTGACACTTGAATTAAAACACAGCGACACTGATCTCATTCAAGAGTTATCTAAAATGTCATCTATTGACACTGATCTCATTCAAGAGTTATCTAAAATGTCATCTATTAAGACTGCAGGACCAGACTTAAGAATGTTTCCTTAACTTAAAATATTTTAAGCATGCATTGGTTTGTAATTTCATAGTGTTTGTTTTTTTAAATGTTCTCTCTCTCTCTCTCTCTCTCTCTCTCTCTCTCTCTCTCTCTCTCTCTCTCTCTCTCTCAGATAAAGGCCTGTACTAAGTTATTATTATCATTATTATTATTATCATTATTATTGTTATTATTATTATTAAATTCAATAAAATAATCTTTTTTAATAAAGGTATGCGACCCGACTATTGTTAAAAAATAATAAAAACTTAAACAAAATAAATTTTCAGCTAAACATCGTTGAGATATAAAATAATGACATGGACGTAGATTTATCTTTTACTGGCACCTTTCTATCGAGTACAGACAAGCAAGTATCGAATACACACAATCGAGTAAACAAAATCAAGTATAAAGTTCAGAAATATGAGTATCAAGTAAAGAAAAACCAGCATCGAATAGAATCGAGTTTAGGAAGGCAATTATTAAGTTAAGAAAAGCGAGTATCGACTTTTTAAAAAGGGAGTATCGACTCATGGAATAGAACAAAGATTTTTGCTGATATAAATTTGATAGCAGATTCATTGAAATTATAACTTCATTGTAAGAATCTTATGTATTGTTAATATCTACTGCTCGCCAAGTCGTTACTAATACTTGTAGAAATCATGAGATAAAGTCTTCTCTAACCACAGGAGACTACACAGGCTACATTTTCTGAGTTAGTTTACAAGTTTGAGACTGCAGGGCCGGTTGATGAAGAAAATATTATAATATATAGATCTTATCCCTAAGGTAGAAAATTATATTCCTTCCCCGGAAAATCGCTTCTGGCAAACATTTTCCCCTCATGATTAATCCCTTAAGCACTGTTTTGGATTATTTGTGTTCGGCGTCGGGGGGGGGGGGAAGAGGAGTAGTTGTTAAAAGAGTGCTTGCATGTTTGACCCTACATTGACACACTTTCCTGTTAATTACGACTTTATAAGAACAGTTCATGACAAGTATTAATAACGTAGCCTGTACTCAGTGGAGGCCATGCATCTTCATTCCCTTACAACCAACGTTTTCCATTCTATGACTTCGTTCCCTTATACCCAACGTTTTCCATTCTCTGTCTTCATCCGCTTATACCTAACGCTTTCCATTCTCTGTCTTTATTCCCTTACACCTAACATTTTCCATTCAATGTCTTCAGCGCCGACAAAGGGGGAGGGGAATTGGGGATATATCACCGGGGCCCGGGCCGGTAAGGGGGTCCGGGCAGAACAACACTTTTTAATTTTATAAAAGAAAAATTTTGTTTGAGCAAAAACTAGGAGAGGCCCAGGTGCTTCTTACCCCAGGGCCCGTGATCGCTCTCTACGGTCATGTATGTCTTCATTCCGTTACACCAACGTTTCACCTTCTGTCTTCATTTCCTTACACCTAACGTTTTCCATTCTCTGTCTCTGTCTATACCTAAAGTTTTCCATTCTCTGTTTTCATTCCCTTATACCTAAAGTTTTCCATTCTCTGTTTTCATTCCCTTACACCTAACGTTTACCATTCTCTATTTTCATTCCCTTACACGTAACGTTTTCCATTCTCTGTCTCCATTACCTTCTACCTAACGTTTCTGCATTCTCTGTTTCATTACTTCACAAATAATGTTTTCATTTCTCTGCCTTCATTCCCTCGCAGCTAATATTTTCCAACCTGTCTTTATTCTCTTACACCTAACGTTTTGGGATTTTGTTTTTATTTCCGTAAGCCTAACGTTTTCCATTCTCTGTTTCTTTTACAATGAAAGCTTTCCATTCTTTGTTTCATTTCTTTACATCTAACGTATTCCATTCTCTGTTTCTCTTACAGTAAAAGTTTTCCATTCTCTGTTTCATTCGACGCATGACGACACAATAATTAAGTCTCATCTGTCTACACAGCCATTCCGGATTCTTAGGAAAGAAATCAAGGAATATAGGATTAATTATAGAGAATTAAAAATATACACCAGACAGAACGGAAGTGCTATCCCTGGATTCTATAGGAGAATGCTCGATAATATAGTAGGCAGAATTAATATTTAATGCAAATAATACTATCATACAGGTTAGATAATTCTGTCTGTCTGGTGTATATAAGAGTTCCATAAGGTGGATAAGGTTAAACTAGTCATTACCGTATCAAGACCCTGTACGTCTATCATGATATTAAAGCTACAATTGGAACATTTATTTTGTTCTGGACAGTCTGGTTGGTCCTAAGTATGAATTGAATAGGATAACGAGTTATATAATTATAGATGATGGAAAACAATGAGTAGGATTCTATAATGCACACGTGCATAACACGATTAAATATTAGTATATTATTTAAAAATGCAAATGTAGCACCTCCAGCAACCTTTAGTATCCATAAAATATTGTTTATTTCATGATGACTACAGTTTTTGTTTTCGTTTAAAAATTCCATATCTCATCTACACGTCCAAGTATCGGATCGCTTTAACAGATTTGTCTGTATGACTGTCATGACTATAGTCCTTCTTCTCTACATAAGCCTTATGTTACTTTAATATATTTTTGTATTGTATATGAGTTTTCATTGTTTACTATATCAGTGTTGATGGTGGGGTTTACCTAGTTTTGAACAAGTCTTTAGGTCCTTTTAATTGCTTTTGTATCCAAAGAAACTATCTATTTTCATAATCATTGTAACTCGGAAAAACTGCACTGTCATCATCAACATCATAGTGCAATTTCACTTTTGAAGTGTTTATATACTGTTGAATTTTACTATAGTGCTTGCATCACTTTAATAATTCCGCTGTCCTATAATTAATAACTCCATTATTTTTAGCAGTGTCTTAAAGCTAACACTTTAATTATTGTTTGAGATTTTTTGAACTTGTGCACCTATTATATAAAATACATATAATATAAGGCGTTGGTTCAATCTTGCAATTTCCTCAACTGTCAAATCGAATAATGTCTTCCCGTCTTTTAGTTCTCCCTTTCCCCAGTAATGTATA
Source organism: Megalonaias nervosa (assembly GCA_016617855.1). NCBI lineage: Eukaryota > Metazoa > Mollusca > Bivalvia > Unionida > Unionidae > Megalonaias > Megalonaias nervosa. The sequence goes on from JAECUM010048080.1 coordinate 5,096, forward strand.
TCACCATTTAATGACTTTCTTTGTTTGTCATTGATGTATCTCCAGCCTTGATGCGGTTGGATGTTAACATTGTTGGATATAGAACTAAACTGTTTGATATACCGTTTATACCCACTTATAGAGGAGTCCAACTGCAAACTGCACACACTCAAATACAGATCTGCCGGCGCATTATGCAGTTGTTAGGAGTAATCAGTAGAGCAAACAGCACAGACCATGATGTAAATGCGCATTATGTTACGACAGATCACTATCTTTGTTGTTTCCAGTTTAGCTCGACTTATAAGCGAGTATTAACTATATATTCCATCATTGATAGGATTGAAAACATCTTGACCTGGTAAAGGTATTTAATATTTGCTACGAAGTCCCCCCCCCCACTTTGTTGGGGGTGGGTTGTTTCGTTGGTGGAATTAATGGACGGATTGTACCTTCTTACAAGGTGTCCGCTTTATTGGGTTATTGTTATCTAGAGGGTGATCGCCTTCGGTGTTATTGCCCGGATCGAGTAAATATCAATATAAAATGTGAAACTTATAGGTGGAATAGATAGAGATCTCAGCAGATATATAAAACAGAATGACACGAGCCCCCGTACATGAAAATAACAATTTAATCAATTACATAAACAACCTTGACAATGCATTACATTAGGAAGATACACTTCTTTTTGAAATAAATCATTCACCGAATTTCAAACACAAATATACTTATATAAATAGCCGATCTGTTTTAAATTATAGAATTGGTTCATCATAGAATCGAGTGAACAATCGAAGTCATTGCCTTGTACAACTTCATAACCTGCTTATTTCCGGTTCATTCCAACTTCACGGTGGCTGTTCTTCTTGGTCCTTTCCACTTTTCTTTTCTCTTCTCCAAACTCTATTGTCTAGCCTCTTTCGGCCCTCGAACTTTGTGTGGGTAGGTGGATACGTAAGTACGTAGATACTTGGATAGGTAGGTACGCGGATACGTCCCGTGGAGCTATTTCACCTTCCAAAATAAACAGAGAAGCAACCTAAATCTTCTGTCAGATATCCTACTGGGAATAGATCATTACTCCCCTCTCGTTATGTCAGATATCGTTCTATCGGAATTCAACAGATACCAAAGGCTATCTGGTCAAGCTAAACATGGCAGACCATAAACAAACCTAGTTTCATAAGATTAATGTACTTCCTAACGGCTATTTCAACCTGACTCACATTATCATCCCCCGAGACATAACAGTTCCGTTCTCGTCTCAATTACACAAATAAATGAAAGAAATTTAATGCATGGCTTAACTACGTTATTTCTAGCGATTACACACATTCAAGTCTCTAGCATATGTGAAATCTCACTTCATGGTTTAACAACGTTAATTTCAGTCAATACGCACTCAAGTCTTTATCATACGTGAAATGATCTAAGGTCGGTGAATTCACACGGATTCTCGTAACTCATATCAACTAAGGTAAGGCATGAAATTCTTAGATACATATTTTCCAATAACAATCAAGACGACACATTCAAACAATTCGTCAAACTTATATAAAGAATATCATTGTACGGATTCATATAGATGAACTCACACAGTTGTATTCATATCAAGAAAATTGATCTACGAATTTAAACAAATAAATTCATTCAAATATAAGCAAATAAATCAAACAAATCGTTATATGGATATCGACGGATTACATGAGATTGGCGCAGATACCTTGTGCTTTCAAGCTTTGCTCGCTTCTACCGCCCGAATAGTGTCCGTCGACTTTCCAGACATCCGATCCCTTGGATAATTATTTTACGAGTGAATTTCTTCCAAATTCAAACTCGGAGTCTCCTACATTTGTTTTCTCTTGCAGAAAACGTAGACTGACTAAAATTTGTGGTGGGACATATTAAAACCCAAGAAATTTCGTGTGGGAACCACGCCCCTTATTTAGCGTAACCAATCCGGATTAAAGATATCTCCCGCCTTTTATAACTTGGCGCCAAAATTGTAGTCTGCCTGACCTCGAGATTCTCAAATAACTGATTCTGGAAAATTTCAAATCTGACAATTTCCGATACAAGATCGAAGTTAACGTTCCCCTTCCAGTCTGTCTGACTGTTGAATAAACGAATGCTTAATTAAGAATCACTTCTCTCACATGACACAGTCATTAACAATCCGTGCATGATGATGATTTAACACGCACCGGTCCCCATAAATCTAATTTATCGTTCACCTGCCCAAATTAATGTGCTGTTCATAGATAGACAGAAATTTGCACCCTTGCAATATTCACATGACAGTTTCATTATTAAACAGGTATCATGAAGCCACTTAACAAATTTAACAAATCCTGGAACACATTTGATTGTTAAAATGCAGCAAGAAATCCCACTAATAGAGTGAACCGTCCACAGTGCCAAGCTGCAACGAGTCTTTCAAAATCTTATGTCACCCTTTGCTCTACATCTGTTAATAACGTCCCCACTGTCAATTTTAAAAGTGTATTATTTTATGTGTTGAGTAGTCTGCATGTGGAGTGTAGTAAATGTATAATTCATTATAAAAGACTTTACCGAGATTAGCATCATCAGTTTAGTTGTAGATTTTAAAGGACAAGGATACTATACCTTATGTACACGCTTATAAGTCGAGTAAAACTGCAAACTACACAGATCCTGATCCGCGGTAGCACAATAGGCTTGCATATCAGAGTGTATGCTGTTATTTCTACTGATTACTCCTAACAAACTGCACAGATCCAGATCTGCCGGTGCATTATGCGACGGTGCATTATGCAGATCTGGATCTGTGTGGTTTGCATCTGGACTAGTCTTATAACCGAGTATATAGGTACAGTTCCTAAAACATTTCTTAACTCTAAAATCCCTTTCAGTAGCTGAAACTAGTTGTAATATAGAAGGTGGAAATTTTGGGCAAGAGAATTTAGACTCCAAAAAATATTGCTTCGAACCAACCTCTTCAAAGCTGTATAAATGTTCATTAACATAAAAAGGAAAATTCTTTTAGTGCTTGAAATTTTAATTGTCATCATCTTTGTCGACTAAAATCTATACATATACTCATTTACGACATGAGATTGGTGTATTCTATTTAAGTTACATCAAAATAATATGAAATCGGCTCTTTTATTCACATTCGTTCAACCTCTATTTATTGTTATTCCTCTGTGTTGATGTAAACCTTGGGGTTGATTTTTCTCTCTAATCTTTCCGCTTCCTCTATTGTAATACCATTTTAATCTCGTCGAGTTTATGCTCTAATTTTTACTTAGTGTTTCCATATCTATATGGGTTTTCTTTCTGCTGCATTTGTAACATTGTATATCAAATAATGATTTGTACCATTTATTTTAGTTTAAATTCTATAACTAATAGATACAAGTTGTAATGTTTGAAAGATTATAATTTCAGAATCTGTATATCTGCATGCTGTATAATGCATGCTGTGTTTTACTTCATGTATGTGGTTCAAAACATCATCTCCACCGAAAATTTAGTGGTAATTCGTCTGCAAAAAGCTTTTTGCATATTGAATTGTACATGGTAAAAATTTGTCTTGCAAAATAGATACAGAATTTATGGTGTTGTGCAAGTAAAATCTCATAAGCTACTTTGTACTGTTTTGACTCTATGGTCTTCACCGAAGTAACAGAAATAAAGGAAAAAACCAACAAGTTTTCTACAATTCAACAAATAACTTGATTCCCTATAATACAAAGTAAAACTTTAAAAGCAGGAATTAAACCCCATATAGTCCTAAAAGTTCTATCACAAGTCCAAATGTATAGACTTTCAAATGAATTTCAGTGGTGATCCAAATAAACTCCAATATTGCATTTTCTGATGTGCCTGTAGTCTCAAGTGTGCTAATGTGCCAACAGTTTTTTGATGTATAACAATGATATAATCCAAAATGTCCTTTAATGAATTCATCGTGATTTCAAATTAATGATTTAGTCCAATAAGTATTAATGAGCACTTTGTAATTTCAGTGATTAAGTTTAAAATATTCAATACACCCAAATTTAAAACTGAACACAGCAATTAGACTAATTCAACATTAAATGTTAAGGTATGAATGAGTAATTCGGAAGCTAAAAAGCTAAGACACAATAATAGAGCCGGGATGTAGGCGAGTCTCCTTCCTAAAACATTCTAAGTTGTCAACAAGATTAGGAATTTCGACTGAAAAACTAATGTCCTCGAATCAAATTCAAATAAACATGTTTACTCCCATCAGTAATTATTTGACTATTTAATCTATAATCATATATAAATATTAGTTATGTATTCTGTTGTTTACAAAATAAATGTCTCTAGTCAGGTAGACTATCAACTTACTTTTGGACTATGATCATTTACATAGTATAGATATACATAACATGTAATGATTGAGAATAGATAACAAACAATACAAATTAAATATACATAACAGTAGTAATACACTTGTATTTATCTAAAAGACGTTATGGGATTTAGTTGAAATTAGCTACATAGTTGTTACTGTTATCTTTTTTTCATTTCTTCTGTGATGTAAGTTATTTTAACATCATCCATTGTGTATATGAGTCATATGCAACCTACGAGCCTGCAGGAAGTTGCACATGCCTGGTTTATATAGTAGCTGCTCGATCATGCTTTTCATTTGTACCATTTTTTGCTATTTGGTGTGAAAAATTCCCCTTGGATATTCCGGCGTTTAATAAACATACTAACATGTCGTCTTGATAATTGTGACGTTTACATCGATACGTCATCATCTACAATGATACCTAGATAGATCACTTGGAAATCATTCAGAAATACTTTAATCGCCTCAGTGAAGCAACTTTGACAATTAATTTAGGCAAACGTTACTTTTGCCGTGCTTGTGTTACATTTGAAGGACATTTCGTGGGACACGGTCAAGATAAACCTTTAGAAGTTATAGTCAGGGATATATCTCTGAATTCCCCGTGTCTATCAGTAACCGTAACTGATGCGATTTTTGGGATGCCTGAATATTCTCGGAAATTATTAGATAAACTCTTTCTCCGATCACTGTATTCAGTGATCACAACCAACTTACTTTTATTAACAAAATGAAAAAGAAAAATCAGAGATAGTTGAAGTGGAGTTTGATGTTCCAGAAAAACAACATTGACATTAGACATGTCAAGGGAAAATATATTCAGATTGCAGATGAACTTTCACGTGTATAGAAGTATTATATTGCTTTATGTATATTTTGTGTCATTCATAAAACATCTATATATGTAATTTTATTATTATATTTTCATATGTTTATTTGACTAATATATCAAACACAGCTTTAG
>JAECUM010048081.1:0-10325 GCA_016617855.1 Megalonaias nervosa
AGACGAGAAATATCTATAAGTGATTAGCATTGCATTTCTGATTCTGAATAAACATTATTATCAAAATATAAAATAAATCGCGAAATCTATGATTTTGGTTAAAATATATTGCAGCATATACAGAAAAATAAAATCCCATCTTGGTTTAATACAGCGGCTTACACGTTACAGGCAGACAGACTTCTGCAGTCTGTAAATCGATAATTCTTTACGAGTGTTTTTTTTTAGTCAAGCCTTACACAAAAATCAATACAGAACATCTGTTTCATATAAGGCTATATTGAAACATATTTTTCATTCTAAGGTCTTACAATTACTATATTGTTTCATATCAGATGATTTTTATCAATCACTAAACGATTTGATGAAGATAGAATGCAAAATTCTTACATCAGATTTGTATGTATATATACCTAACACTGTACCATGTTCGCTGACCACAGAGAATTTACGTTATCTGGAAGACAGTATTATCTCCCTTTTAAAAATAGAAATAAGACAAGCAGTTATATTTTTTCGCCAATAATTTATTGTCATGTTTATATAAAATTAATTAAAGATGATATTGAATATGTCACTGCTGGTACTACCAAAATGTGCAATAGTTAGTGTATTAATACCATCCTCACAGTATCTCTTATCGTCAAAATTACTTAGTCCACGTTTTATAATCGTATCTGTTTCAAGTTTGTGACGATTTGTTCTGATAACATTTGTTTTAATAAAACTGACATTATTGTTTAATGCTGCTTTAAAATCATCAAATTTCATACATTTTTTTACATATCCACGAGGAATACCTTTTGCTTTTTTGTCACTTTATTTTCATCTAAAATTACAGCATACCTTTTACTTCTTAGCCCGACAAATTCCCTAACTGGCACAAACATAAACTCGTCTTTCATTTTGCCGATGACATTTTTATTTGCATCATCATGAAATCCACTACTTTCTGGATAATCTGATAAGTCAAATAGGTCACGGTGTTTATAAATATCTTGATAGACATCTTCACATTTTATATTATGAACTAGTGAGTCTGTATCAGTAAATAGCAATTCTGAATCTGGCCACTGATTTTTAGTAAAATTATGGTGAAAATCATACATCAGCCACTTTGCTATATCAAGTACAGCTGCACCAGCTGGTTTATTTAACTTTAAATTTGTTTTTCGTCGTTGCATTGCAACAAGATTTTCATTAAATAGTTTCATACTGACAAAACCATCATCATTAACTAATTTATTTCTGCGATTTATATCATTTACAATCTCAATATTTACTCGCCGTCTAATATTTTCCATTGTCTTACCGAACACCGAATTGTTCGTTAACTTGAAAAAGTTTTTCTCAAATTCAGTTTTTGCCACAGCATGACGTTTCGTATTTAAATCAATATAATTTGACATCCACCTCGATTGGTTAAATTTTAGTACGCGATGAACTTTTCTCAGAATTAGTCCAGCATCTACTGCGTATTTTAAATTTTTGTAATGTATCACGTAATTTCTTTTATTTAGCAAATTTGGAACTAGCTTATTAACGATCTAATTTTTAGCTGTTGTCGTTGCTCGTTGTTCAGGTGAGAATAAACTATAACCTATTATCATAGACTCGGCACAAAATGGTAGTCGTTATGTAGATCATATAACGAACTAGGATAATCTAGATCAACTTCAAAAAGTATGAAATATCTGAAAAATTATTATTATTTTTTTAGGTAAATCTTTTTCAGTTTCTTTAAGAAATTGATCTGGAGTTATCCAATGAAATCCACTGCACGGTATTGGCTCTGACATTGCATAGCCATACAAATTGACGCAGTCTAGATAAATAATATAATTTGATGGAAGATTTTTATCATAAGTTTTCAGATATTTTTTATTAGCTATCGCATATTTTATTGTTATATCGCTAATTCCACCTCTAATACCTTTTTCAATAAAATTAAAGATATCAACATCTCTCAGGAGATCCAATTCTATCTTACTTGTTTTTAATAGAGCGTCCCACGACAAACTTGGAGCTGAATAATACCAACAAGGATTTTATGACTAACTCGACGAAAACTTTCAAAAATATCTGCTTGTAATAAAACATCTGTTTTCAGATATATATCATGATAATCACCAAATGTTTTACAACTAAATGTATTCCAAATATCTTGTGCATATTTGTACTCGTCGTCTGTAATATTTTTATTTTTGAGTTGCGAGTAAAATTTATCTTAATCAGGAAGAGAAGTTTTACTAAATCTACTCCAGTCATCCAGATGCTCATACGGAAAGATACCTTTTGTTGTTAGATCTACGTAGTTTTCACCAAAGCAACTTGTTAGGTTAGCGAAACTACTACAACCTTTTACAAGTTCATCTAATGATGCTGCCATAAATTGTAGACTCTCAAGAGTACCTGACATATACTTTTCAAAATTGTTTGGAATACATTTTATTGTATTATTTAATTTTAGTTTAGATTTAATTTCTTCATTGCCAAAAATTTCTACAATAATATGACTGTCATAGCTACGACAGTTATGAAAAACTACAGGAATAAAATCTGGAACATGAAATTTTAAATTGCAACTGCTATGAGCTGCTCCTCGATATTGACCAGTTAAATGGCAGTTATCTCGCACTTTTTGTTCTGACAGAGGTTCTTCGCAGATATGACAATTAACTACATTATCAAAATCAATTTGTTGTTTGGATGTTATTTTCATTGGAGCTGTTTTGAATAATTTGTTAGAGATCTTGTTAACTTCTTTTATCAATTTTTTTAGTAACCACACAGCCGGACTTTCAGACTCGCCACTTTTACATCTGTATAACTTTACTGGACCTGGAAAATTATCGTTAGCACAACAAACTACTTTATAAGCTGCTCCACAAGGGACATGTTGCTGTAGTTTTCTTGCATATGATTTATTTGGATTATTATCTGCGCCGACCACAGGAACAAGTAGACACTCGAAATCAGCATAAATAACAAAAGGAATACTTAGCTTATGATCATAATTTTTAAATTTTAACACTTTTATTTTCTCCTGGCATGGTTATTCTTTAAGCGTTGACACAGTATTTGAGATGTTCTTGCAGTTTTTTCATCTTTAGAAAAACCTTGCAAACATCTGTAACAGAAATATTTCTTATTTTAATTTTTATTATATTGTCTGCCAACTTGTCCACTAAAGTTTTTTTATCCAACAATAATGTCCTTTACAAAATAATAAATTTATTGTATTTTGTGTAGCATTTTCTGAAATATATCTTGGATAAACATATTCTTTTTCATCTAGTTCGAAAACATTTACTGAGATATTGTTTTGTTTTAAAACTTTGGTATTTGATTTTCTGCCACTGGAAAAGTTATCCCAATAAAATTTAGCTCGTCTTTGTACGGCAGACATTTTTCAACCCGATCGCTGTGGTCACTCTGAGGATGTCTAGCAGATAAAATTGCCCAACGAAAACATTGGTCATCATTGTTTCTGACATTTATACAACATTTTCTGTTTTTAATTTTTTTGAGGGAGATCAACGTAAGAACTACCACGAAGTACGTTATATTTCATTGTGTGAAATAAAACCTCCTTTATCATTTCATGTTTCCAGCCTGATCCTGATGCGGTAAATTCCTCCAATTTTTATTTATTTCTTGATGTATTTCATCGGCGACTGCGGCAATATTTGTTCCAGTTAATATGTTTCTTGATTAAGCTGTTAGATATGGTTCTGAAATTTCGCTCGAAACTTGTATTTTCAAAAATTATATCAATTACATCCTTTTCGATTGCACGTAACTTTGATCAAATCAGATGATACTGAACTATTAGTTTGATACCTTTGTGAGCTGCAAGTTCTTTTGATATAATTGGTTGCAAAAGATAAAATAAATTTGTGGAGTTAAAATTTGCTAAAACATTTTGATTATCAAATTTGTAACTGTTGTCGTAGCCGGAAAATGCTGTAGCAATTTTTTCTTCTTTTATAATGCTCTTTTTGGCAATATCTCGCAATTTTAACATTATATTATATATAGTATTTTTATATTTAATTGATTTTTACGATTTTTCAATTAGAGATATAAAAATGATATATAATATATGTCAGAAATTCTGATATACATTAGATTGACAGCAGAAGAACAGGAGGAGTATCATGTTCACCCGATTTATGATCATTCCTCCGCAAATGCACTTGGGTCGGTGATTTGCGTAAAATATCAAAGGCCTCTCGGTAAATCAACTCTAGTTGGAATTATAATCTCAGTAAAAGGTGATAATGCTGAGTCAAAATGTTTAGAAAAGATTTGTTCTGCGGAGACATTCCAGACGGACAGAGAGTTTATAGAGTAAACGGTGCAGTTAATGATGATAATATTGAAAATTTAGCATTCCAAGATGAATATCAACTTCATAAAATATTTGATCTGTATGAAGCTAATGATCGAGGAATTATAGGAAATATAAGAACAAAAAAAAAGTATTAGGAAATTTGGATAGAGATGGATATATACATATAGTAGTTCGTGGAACTAAAACTAATCAAGTTAATTATAAATCACATCGTTTTGCTTATGAAACACTCAATGGTGTGATTTAAAATAATTTAGTTATTGATCACATAAACAAAATTAAGACAGACAATCGTCTAGAAAATTTAGATTTAGTTACATCTCAAGAAAATAATCGACGTGGGGATACTGGTGGTATTAGATTTCCAAGATCAGTTATTTCAGTAAATCTGGAGACTAACGAAGAAATAAAATTTAATTCAATTTATTCTGCTGGGAAATACCATAAGATTAATACAGCTACATTATAATCTGTAGCTGATAACATAAAAAGATCAGCAACTTCAACATCAACATTTGATAGATTAATTTTCAAATATGATGATTGATTATATTTCTTAATTCTGTTTTAGTAAGACAATTATGTGCAACATCAAAATATCATCTCAATCAAATTTTATTGTTATAAATGCACTATTCTCAAGCTTATTTTTTTCTGCCGCTGTTAGAAGTATTTTATCAGACTCACCTTGCGTTACAATAACATTAACAGAGTAAGCACTATAACCTGACAGACATTTTCCTACTGCTTCGACTAGTTCTTTGTAATTTAATATATCAACTTTCTAATAATATTTTACGTCAGGAGATTTTGTTTCACTTGTCATCTTATTATTATAAATTAGATAAATATATTATAATATGACCTTAATGAAACGACCTGCTGATATTTATGCTGACGATAAAATCACTAACAATAAAATGATCAACGACGATTTTATACCAAAATATAACGTTATCTCAGATAAATCTGCTGGTTATAGTAAAGATGATATTTTGTACAACAAGGACGATGATAATGAAGTTGTTGATGTCGACGACTTTGTCGTTAGGAAAAAAAAACATTACAGCAGACCGACAACTGAACGATATAATGTTAAGTATCATATCGCTAAAAAAAAATAATAAAACTTAATTTTACTATTACAGAGCAACAAATATTTTGGCAACTTATAAAACCTTTTTAAAATCTAAAAATAACTGGCCAGCAAACAAATATAAAATATGATTTTATTTTTGTTAAAATGTTTAATTTAATGTCAGTCAATAATACAAGAAAATTACATTTAATTTCCTTATGTAGACCGGTCAAATGTAAATCTGTACTGATGAAGTACGAACAAATTTATAATAACATCATTCGATCATTTCGTGATTGAAATCGACTTAGTTGGTACCAAGCTATTAAATTTATCGCTATATCCTCTCCATTTAACTAAACTTTTATTACCTTTTTTCCTGATAACTTTTTCAATAACAAATATATCTTGTTCGGTTTTCTGAAGTTCTTGTTCATAAAAACTACCAGTTATAGGTTCACCTAATAAATCTTTTAGCGCATAAGTCACTGGTATTATTAAAAGTACTTTATCAGCAACAAAATACTTCTTCGCTCCAGTTCGGAGCAAATCCTTTCTCGAATATTTGTTTCGTCAGAGAAGTTCTAACTTTATCACCAACTTTAAATTTATGTTTGCGGTACATATTTTCGTTTGCTAATATAGGATTTTTAATTGCATCGTTTGGCGACATTTTTATTGATCTGTGTTTCGTGTTGTTATATTCGTCAACAATTTTCTGTAAATTGTCAATATATTTATTTGTATTTTTAGCTGTCAAATATTTGTGGATTTGTTCGTTTAACGTGCGATTAAATCGCTCGACGACAACGCTTTTACCTTCATTTCCTGTAACATATTTTTTTTATTTTATTTTGTTCCAAAAACTTCTCAAATATTTCATTATAACATTCTGGTCCGTGATAGGTCCAGATTCTATTTGGTTTACTTTCTGCACTTGTTATTATTTGTTTTAACGCATCAGTTATCGACATTCCTGTCTTATCTGAAACCGGTACACTAAATGCGTATTTGCTAAAAACATCTACAACATTAAAAAGATATCTGTTATTATTGTTAAATTCAGTTAGATTTGACACATCAACTAAATCTATCGCCCAAATATCATCAACGCCATTTGCGACAACTTTACGTAGCGTAAACGTTTTTTATTTTTTAGGTTTATGTAGCTCTGAGGCAAGATCATCATATAATTCTTTTTTACCGAGTCCTAAGTTATATTTTGATCCAATAAAATCCTGCACCAGCTTTTGGTCAACACGCTCTCGCATATTTACATGTTTCATATCACGAAGTTCGTCTAGCATTACTTTATCGCAACCGTGCTTATCTTGTTCGTTGTCCCGGTAGCAGATATCATTACGCATTATTATTGCATCAACCTGATTGTAAGGCTCTTGTCCTGGCAGCGGATTATATTTCTCGTCAAGTTGTTTATCAAGAGGATTATAAGGTCCAGTATATTTATGGCCTAGCAATGTCAAACCGCATTTTTGTTTTGGTAATTTACCAATTAATTTATGTATATCTATACCCGTTCCAATTATTTCTCTGTTGTTGCATTTCTGACAATATGTAACAATTTTATTTTGCTCCAGACAGAGATATCTATCACAATCGCACTTGCATCTCATTATTTATTAATCATCTACTAAAACAACTTCCCTGGCAACGCCCGGACATGGACAATCCGCTCCGGACAACTTTGTAGTTGGTGATAATTTCTTTAAAAGCATACTTTTTCTTTTTCCACAGATTGCACAAATACCTTTTAGCATTATTCTATTACTTTTTTTTATTTTTTTTATCTTTATTTTCTGTTTTAGTTTTACACTTGAGAGAATAAGATGACATTTTATATTTGTACGTTTATACACAGTTAATTGCAATTTTATCATTGGCGCGAGAAGGTTGCTTGTCAAACTATAAATAACTTTTAAAAAATTGAATTTAGATTGGGACATTTGTTTTATAGACATCACGCAATAGTATCCACAAGGAGAAATTCCAACAGGCTGAACTTGATTAGACGAATAATTTATTATTTTATATTTTTTGTTTGCATATTTTTTATTGCGTCACCTGGTGGAAGTCCAAATGAATCAAAATAATTGTTATTACAAACAGCTACCCATTGTGTGCCAGATCCGTTATTAAAATCTTGTATATTGACTACACACGAACATGAGCACCCAGCAATAGCATCATCAAGTTCATCTTTAGAAGAAAATCCACGTACATTTTTTACCTTTTTTAGTTTATCAAGTATATCAAAGTTACTCAACGCGGCCGAGTTCCTGGCAATGTTAGTCCTCTGCCTATTCCCAACAGATTTGGCAATAGACTTCCCGCTCCTCCCGCCAGGAACGGTCCTATAAATCCACCTTTGTTTGTTTTTCGCCTCGGTCGCATCTTTTTTTTTTTTCGCTGTTGTCTTTCTTTTTGCCGTTTTTCGTTTGGGCATTATATTTATCGTTAGACAAAAATTTTCTTTATACTTTCACCTGAGACAGCATCTTTCGTTGCGTCAGATACTGCGCCAGACGCTGCTGCTAATCCTAATGTACCAAGTACTGGCAAAGTTTAGGTATTAACGTTCTGCCCATAACATCTAGTGCTGGACCGAAGAAACCACCTTGTTTTGATTTTGCTGTTACTTGTGTAGCACTTAAATTTAAAACAAAAGGTTTTTTGCGATCGTATTTATCTATTTGTTTGTTTGTTTTTTTCTTTTTTTTGTTTTTTTTTTTAACATTAATTTTGTTAAAACACCTTCAGTGTTAGGTTTTATTTTTAGTGATACCTGCCCTTGCTTTGCGACAGCAGCTGCTAATTTTTTAACTTGACCATCCGTTAAATATATTTCTTTTACGATATATTTTGTCATTATATACAGATTACAGATTAAACTTGAAGTTCTTCAAACTTGTACCAACATTTTACCTCCGACAGAGTCAATTGTAACAAATCTGTCGCTGATCACTAGCGCGTACACGTATAACTGTGCTGCTGGAACTGCTCCGAGTGTCCAGGTAATTTCAATATCAGCTGTTGAGTCGACAGCTCGCTCGCTGTATTTATTAACATCAAAATAAAATTTTGGATAAAGTGTACGAAATTCTTCTGCTGATATCTGAGATCCGTCTTCAACATCTTGATATTTTTGCACTGCGTCCATAAGATACATGTACTGTCTAGTAATATTTTTATTAACGTCATCTGTAAAATTGCATTCTATCACTCGTTCTTGATGTTGCTTTGAATTTATTCTAGCTTATATTCGTCTAACATTGGCGTTATCAAATATTGCATTATTTTCTTGTTGGTTACCACGTCGCGCCTGCTGCTGAAATACAACAAATAATTGCCGCGGTAGTTGTTCACTTGATGTTGTTGTGACTCGCCATGTGTAGTCGGTGGTGTTTGGAACTGCTGTGTGATATATTTTATGTTGCTGCAAATAAACCCTGTTTGTGTGTTTATCGAGTATACTGTTTAATTCTGATGCTTTTATACATACTGCGAAAGGAGCCCGAATCAATGGCTGAAAGGGTAATTATATAACGAAAGAGATCCACAAAGAGTTGAAAAGGGTAAACAAAACTCAAACAGCGATATGTCATTATGATCACGCAAAGATAGAAAGCAAAAAAGAACAACAAACAACTTTAAACCAAAAAAACACCCAAAACGAAAGGCCGAATGTAAAAGAGGAAACAATAATCGGCATCCAGAGAAGATGATCCAAGCGTAAGTTTAAACACGTTGGAATATGTTGTGGATATTGTGATAATATTATACTAATCTATATTTTGAAAACAAAACTTTACTTCAAGAAATAAAATTAAAGGAACAACGCGCAGATTTTATACATGAATCGGAATACAATTACTTCCGTGAGATATGGCTAATTTTTAACAGATACATTAAACGGCAGGAAACACTACAACACGCCATGATCAGACACTTTAGTGCGGTTCGGACTCTTGATAATGCTTTTATTATTTAAGCAGGAGTAAAGCAGGAAACTATATTGTTGCGACTTTGTAATTAAATGAGCCAACTGTCTTATGAATACCTACGATGCTTTCATATCTGAAATAAATAAATAAATATGCACAAAACAGGTCTGCTTCCAAGCATATCATTATAAAGAGTTAAGGTTGACAAAAGCACACACATTACAACTGAAACATCATTCATAATTAACATGATCTAGCAAGCAATACAAAAGCCATTAATATACAGTTGCATCCTGTTTTGTGGTGAAAATCATTTTAGAAAAGCCTTACATGTTCACCAGTCAATTTACATTTTAATGAAATCCAAAAGATTATTACAATTTCTTTGTCACAATTGAACGTGGAGAGTGTATTCACATTTACCAGCAAAAATTCTAAGATGCGAAAATAAATTTTTACGTGTAGGCTCTTACAAAAGTAACAAAAGAAAAGAGTGAAGTCAACAAGCTTTGTAAATTTTAACAAAATAATTTATTTCCCTAGAAAACACGGAAAAAATATGAAATAGGACTTACGGTTTGAGAATATAATCCAAAAATTAATTATAGAATTTACAAATATAAGTCCTATCACTAAAAAGTTATAATTGAATCCAAGTTCGAATCTCCATGAAGTTCCAATACGGAAGGCGATGACGTCCTCTATAACCAGTTTGTGTTGATGTGTCAATAGTCCCTTGCTGAGTCACCAAGAATATAATTCCGGCTTTTGAATTCCGAATAATTTAGTAAATGTCTTTGTCCAAGAATTTCGTCGAAGAAGAGTATTTTCCAGGGTGAAAAAGTATTTTAAATAAAACAGTCAATTCAAACGGAAACAACGGGAATACCTTTTGGCCTGAAGGTATAGTTTTTACCACTGATGAAAT
>JAECUM010048083.1:0-27678 GCA_016617855.1 Megalonaias nervosa
TCTCTTTGTATATGACCATATCGTATTCCTACACGAAAACAGTCCTTGACCATTCATACATGAGCCAAAAATCCCTAGACCACATATTATTTCTTTGTATATTTTGCAAGTATGTTTCTTTTCACCCAAACCACATCACAGCGAAACATTGGTCTGCTAAGGCAATTCTTGTCTGAGTCTTCTGTATCTTATTCAAGACGTTCAAGAGTATCCAGGGAAGCCTACTGATACACTATAATTAAGCATTACGCAGATAAAGCACGAAGTCATTCTGTTAACATCTGGATAGTGTTGATACAGGTACAGTTTTAGATACATTAGCAAGTATCAAGTATGCCACAGTAAGTTTTGCAAATTTAGTTTAAAAAAGGTTATATTTTGATGCATTTATACAGTCAATCAATAGCACGAAATGAAAAATAGAATTAATAAAATAGTGTTAAGTATTCTCCCGTAAACCATTTGCTGTCAGGAAAATTTCAAGACATCCTTAATCTGGAGCAGGTCTTACTAATTATATCAATTAAAAATAACACATTAAATCTAAATCGGCATGCGAAACTTACCTAACGAGCATAATTTTGAACAAAAATCTGTTAGGTATATCTGTATTGTGCGTTTGACCTTTGATCCACATATGTAAAACTTGGCGTTTACTAGTTTTAAACTCAGTCTTGATAATGTACCTATTGCGTACTTTTCTAGTTCGATGGTTGAGTATTGCGATATAGGACAGGTGCGTTGTATTTCGACGTAAGTGAGGTATTGTGAAAAAAAGTCACACGGATGAGTTACGACATAGGGTCATAATAGAGTCGTGAAGATGTATATCAAGATAGAATTGACAATTATATTTATTCGTATTTACTATAATTGTAATTGTTTAAATGTAAGAGGTTTATTTGATGGAAATTACAAGTGCTCATATTACTATTGGGACTAAACACGATTCTGGGATTATTGTGAATTCATTCAAAGGTGCTTTGAACAACGCCATTGTGATACATCAAGAATGTTGGCACTCAGCACATTCAAGGATATTGGTACATCAGCACATTCAAGACCTGAAATTCTTTCAGAAAACTCTATTCTTTTGGACTTGTAGTAAAATTCGTTAATAAATTATGTTTTAATTCACAATATTGTAAGTTCCTCTTAAAGTTTCATTGTATGATTTAGAGAATTAAACTATTTAAGTTTTGCAAAACTTGTTGTTTTCGCTTCTTTCAGCTGCTAAATTTAAGACCATAGAGTGGTGACAAAACGTCAGAAATTTTTTTACATGAAACTTGTTCAGGAGTTACAAATTCATCCACATCTTAAACCAGAAATAGCTCCGAAAGGTAATTGTTTTTGGAATGTTGTTCGCTATTTGAACGGCATCCATATTTGGGATATTTGGCTAAGTCTTCTTGACGTTTTATTTTGTACCTGCATGATTATGAATGATTACAGCCTATGCTTGAATAAAAATCGCAA
The DNA here is from genome assembly GCA_016617855.1 of Megalonaias nervosa. Classification (NCBI taxonomy): domain Eukaryota; kingdom Metazoa; phylum Mollusca; class Bivalvia; order Unionida; family Unionidae; genus Megalonaias; species Megalonaias nervosa. The sequence goes on from JAECUM010048083.1 coordinate 1,480, forward strand.
GATGATTTTTCCATGCAAAATATAAAAAGTAATCGTAAATACGAGTTCTTCATATGCGATACACGCAGCAGCATTTAATGGCTGTCTAGAACTCTTTGTAAAATACTTTTTGTTCAGCCTATCATTTATCGATTTCAATTATGTGCCTTGAAGGTCTTGTCTTACGTATATCTATTATTTTTGTAAATTTTATTCATGAATGTCAATTGTAGTAACGTTCCATAGCTAAATTTTGTATACGGGTATAGGTTCTATTTTTAAGATATTAAGAGTGTAGATTGAGTAGGATCTATAAATAGTTGCTGACGTAGGTGTTAACGACTATTAATAATATCAATATAAGTGCGTGCAGCTGAACAATTTTAGTCAGTCCTATTTTATATGTTCTTCTTGTAAAATTTTCTTCAGACTTATTTAATGTTGTGTTTAGATATTATTTGATAGGAAACATTTGCTCAAATTATTCATTGGAACTACAAAGTGCTCAGTGGACTAAAATATCATTCTGGGACTATTGTCAATTATTCAAAGGAGTTCTGGACAATGCCATCTTAATACATCAGTACTACTGGCAGACAAGTGCATTCGAGGATCTGAAATTTATTTTTGGAGTATTTGAGTCTTTTGGACTTGAATAAAACTTTTTAGGATCATTTTGGATACAACTCATAATACTCTAAATATGGAATAATTAGTTAGTGAAACAGACAAATATGTCTTATTCGTCGAATGTGTCATAAGCATTTTAAAGACACTGCTATAGGAATCATACGGAATTTCCACAACAAATGCCTGGAATAAATTCACAATTGAAATGGACACCAGTGTTAGGAATATGAAAAAGTGTGGAGAAAACAGACAAGAATACCTCAGCAATTCTCGTGTTCGGGTCATTCTGCACAACATAACAAAAATATCCCTCGTGTTCGGGTCATTCTGCACGACATAACAAAAATATCCCTCGTGTTCGGGTCATTCTGCACGACATAACAAAAATATCCCTCGTGTTCGGGTCATTCTGCACGACATAACAAAAATATCCCTCACAGAGAAAGACAGATTGTGTAGGCTTGCCGACGTATACTTCATAATTGGCATGGCATATAATAAGCAGATTGATGAATACAGGACAAAGAACGTATGTAAGCGTTAATTGGTAATATTACAGAGTAAACAACGGGACATCTGCATTATAAACCACTATACTGGAAATAATAATAATAATAATAATAATAATAATAAAAAGAAGAAGAAGAAGAAGAAGAAGAAGAAGAAGAAGTAGACGAACGTGAATAAGAATGTCTCATCAAAGAACGACATAAGATAAATGTATAGTACAGTGTACAGTGTACAGAAGAAAAATTCGAAATATAAGATATTATGCAGACAAGTATTATAGAGGCAAGAAAGTTATTAGATTTAACTGTTTTATATATTTTTATTTTATTCATCTGTATTGCATATTATTCTTTGATTCATCTGTAGCACATAATGTTTTTCATTCATCTGTAGTACATAACGTTCTTTGATTCATCTGTGTTACATAATGTCCTTTGAGTCGTCTGTAGTACATAATTTTCTTTGATTCATCTGTAGTACATAATGTTCTTTGAGTCATCTGTAGTACATAATGTTTTTTGTTCATCTGTAGTACATAATGTTCTTTGTTCATATTTAGTACATTATACTATAATATATAATATACAGCTGATGAGAAACTCTCATAATATGCAATATAAATTCAGATAACATTCTCACAGTATGAAAAAGGATATTATTAGAAGAGAACTATGCCTAACTGTCAGCATCATCTAAATGTTGTTACATACAAAGCCATACCAAATTCGAAGCCTATCAATGCATGTTCAGATCCAAGTCTTACATACAAAACCAAACCACATTAGAAACATAGCAATGTATGTCGATCATTCATACAACATACCATATTCGGAACACAACAATGTATGTTGATCATTCTTACAAAGCCATACCATATTCGGAACATAACAATGTATGTTGATCATTCATGCAAAGCCATTCCCTAGTCGGAACATAACAATGTATGTTGATCATTCATACAAAGCCATACCATATTCGGAACATAAAAATGTATTTTCCAATCCATGTGTTTGAAAATATGTTACATCAGATTTACAGTAACTCGTTGTAATAGATATTTTTCTTACATAGTCGGACCGTCTTTGATAAGAAAATGAAAGAAACTGAGACTGGTGAAACCTTTAACAAATATACGGTGATTTATGCATCCAGTTTGATTATTTTCTAGATTCTGTTCAGTATCAAATAGTGTCGACATTAAAATAAGCGGTAAGCAGTCACTGATAATCTTGGGCTTCAGAGAGGTCTGCTTTGTTTTTAAGTCTTTATGTAGCCAGCACGTGAAACAAATATTACAGTTGTAATGAAAATTTACTTGTATTCCTTTACAGCAGTACCCGAGGGTGGTTTAATTATGTCTTCAGCTATTCAGAATACTGCGTTCTGTTCACCCAAGCAATGTGCTTCCAGTGAGAAAACAGACTGCCTTGAGCTCTCTGGTAGTGGACTTCTTCATAATCAGAGTACTTAAAGAGTAAAGTCAGACTATGTTATTACAAAAGAACGAGCTTGGTCATGAAGCTGTTCACTTTACGGAACGCTTCCTGAACAAATAAAAAGCCTTTAAGGCAAAATATTTTAGAGAGGGATCTACCCAACCAAACCAAGTATTGATTGTGCTGTAAAAGACACAAACCAATAACATTTACGGATGGCTTAATGAGCAAACAAAAATCCTTTCGGGCAAAATATGTTAAATAAGGACCTGGCGGGTATTGATTGTGTGTTGAAAAATAAGTACACCAATAACATTTATTGAAGCAGTTATCAGCTGTACATGCATGTGAAATATAAAAATGCATTCCTTTTTCTCTATCGGTATTATGTGATTGAGTTGTTTGATATATTGGATGTTACTGTATTTATTATAATTTTACAGACAGTCAGACCTATGTCGGGGGGCCGAGTGGCCGAGTGGTCTAAAGCGCTCACAGTTACGGATCACTGCCATCTCACCTCTGTCTGCGTGAGTTCGAGTCTCAGGCTCGGCTAACGTGGGTACGTGAGAAAGCCTGCCAGTAGCTTGTCATGGGTCGGTGGTTCTTCCCGGGGTTTTCCAGGGTTCTTCCTCCACCAATTATACTGGCCGCCATGTACAGCCTATCTTGTGCTGAAAAATGGCGTTAAACCCTACAACAACAACAACAACATCAGACCTATGTCGTATAATACCGTGCTATTAGATAGACTCTAGTCTCTTTCAATTTAGCAATTTTATCACAAAAAGACGAATTGAATTCAGTTATACATTGCATATATTAAATAATGAGAAAATGTTCCAGTTCTTATAAGTAAGTGAGATTATTCTTGTCGCATTCAGGTGTAGGAACCTGGTTAGTATAATTATAATCCCGTACAGCAGTCCTAATGAAATGAATCTACATGTAACAAAGCAAATTCATGTGCGAGGATGCGTATTGTATATTATTGTATTCGTACGTAACAGTTTTTCGTGTACAACATGACTCTTATTATTATATGTTTAGTTGATTTTGGATGCGGAGTTGTAGGTCTGACGGGTTTTTCATAACCTGTACCCTGCTGTCGATGGTGACGTAGATTCGGAGGACGATACTGGCTGTCTCGCAGTCAGGGACCAAATTAAGGTGGCAGGGGCCAGTTTCGCATATTGGCCCCTGGCAAATTTCTTAAGTTAAGGACATGGTATGAGTTTTTGAGCAATTATTGTGTAATAATTAAAGAGATGGATATATTTGTGAACTAGGTGTAGCGGACTTGTGTTGTTCTTCAAATTGATGTGAGGCATCTCCACCTCCCATAGTCATTGCACAGTATGTAGCCATTGAAATACCAACAGTCGGCTAGGAAGTAGATCTAGCCACCCATAGCAGTAGACACATGGATTCAAGGCAAGCAGAATATCTCAAAAATGGCTTGGATGACAACTATTCTTAATTGCATCAAGATATTTAGTAGAGAATGTTTTTCAAAAGTATCACCCAAGGAAAGGGCTTGCGTTTGCACTGTGAGCACCACATGCTGTTAAAAATGGCCTTAGGATGTGAAAAAATGCATGTATACAATAGGGTTGGGGTGCATAAACTTTTTATTCTAAGAACTTCAGTCGACTTGTCAGGTCAAGTATGTGATATGATTATGTTGTACTTCATAATACCTATCCAAAAATATGGACCTTTTTGACCTCACTCATGTATTATTTTTTTTATGAATTTTTATATTAGGCAGGTGCATGCGACATTAAATTTGTATAAAAAAGCTGGCCCCTTCACCCAAAGCTTCGAGACCGACAGATGTTGATTAAATACAGGACTCTCAGGGCAGACTGGGAGAGGCTCGCCATGCGTGGTGGCTCTTTGACCATTCTATGAGAGCTGTTGAACCTGAAATACTTAATAATCGTCAACTGGACGCCACAAGTTACATATTTTCCGTTGTTAAATATATGTTCGGTATCACTATGCTACTTGCAGACGAAACATTATTAAAATTTCTGTAGAAAGTTTATGCTTGGATTACCCCTGGTAACAGAATCATTCCTTATCCATAATTATGTAAATCCCATACTTAGATGCCCTTGGTGACAGATGGAACAGTGCTCGTTTTGTCTTTAAATTCTAAATATTGATCATCCATGCTGATAGATCCACGTATCAATCCTATTTGTTAATAATTGCCATATGTTGATTCTTGTTTGGTTAAGTTACATGATCTAATTGGTTCCAGTTATGAACGATATCATTTCCTTATATCAGATTTTAACTCGGTGCACATCATTTTGTTAAATCCATTGTTGGACTTTGGAGTCACATTCGTTCAATCACAATATGAATAAACACATCATTTACGAAATTGCTTTCAACGTCTCCGCTTAAGTTTAATCTCTTCCCGGGTTCATCTTGTTACAATGCGGTTATTAGTCTAGATACCCAATACTGGCGTGCTATACAAAATCACTGTAATATAAAATCCTTCCAAAACACATAAATTTGAAGCAGAATGCTTATTATTCCTATGCAGCCCGCAGATACAGCAGTGTCTGTCGAAAGTACAACTTTCTGCTTTGCTTCGTCGTTCCAAGTAATGTGTTTGCAAGCCACATAAATGCCAATTTAACACCGTTCCAGATAATGTTCTTATAAGCCACATAAATGCCAGTTCAACAATGTTCCGGCAATGTTTTTAGAAGAGACATAAATGTCAGTTCAAAAATGTTCAACTAATTTGATATTCCATAATAACTCCTTGTATATAATCAGTTTATCGCTGTCAATTCAAAATACAGCATGACAATTGTACCGTTGGTTCTTAGGCACTAACACATTCAAGCCTTCGTTCACAATATTCCTATTTATTTACAATTGTTTGTTGATTCCTTGATTTATATTTGGTACCGTCATAAATGGATTTTCATTAGTGTACTTTGCATTTTTGCTTTCTTATTTGAATTTGCTTTTCTCAATATTTCATTACTTTATTTTGGGAACTATCCTTCCATAAAACACACCGATTACATCCTCACCTGTCACCTAGTGAGTTAAGTTAAATAAACGTTCTGTTTGTTTCTGTTTAAAGTAAGCATTCGTGGGGTTTGTTAAATATCTCCTCATCAGATGAGGCATGGATATTTTTGGTATTGCTTCTTTTGTAAATTATTTGGAATCCTGATAAATTAGCAATAACTTAGAAAGGAACTTCAAGAAATCCACAAAAAAATTATTAACAAACAGTTCTTAGATCCCACGCTAGTACTATTTTTATTATCTTTTTAAATATTATTATTTTTTAAGTGGAGGGGGTAGGGGTATTTTTTCTCTTAAATCTTTGATATACCTTGATATTTCCTTGATTTCCAAGACCAGAGATTCTACAACCATGGTATGCGGAAAGATTGCAATAGTTACTTAGCGGTACAATCAACAATAGGAAAGATTATTATGTGATCAGCAAAAACCCTCAGAAATGTTCAAGTGGTCTACGAAAGAAAAGTTTGGAACGACTGCCTTAGGCGATCGAGGTAGTGTACAGGTTATTGAATTGCAGTGATCACTGTATTCTTTTGGTGTCATTGCCACAGTATAAACAAAACAAATGCTCCTTATTTTGAACACTTACTGCCTTATATTAGTGAAACTTCCGGTTGATTCTTATCGTTCTCATCGTTTGCTCACAATGAATGCGTGCGACAACTCGATGTGAACTATAGGGGTCTGACATTATTAAATTAAACATTGTTGACTTCTAAATAATCCCATGGCCTTAAACAGATTCAGATAGATCTTGGTGGCCGATATGTTATTCTGCCTAAAACACTGGCAACTGCTACACTGCCAGCAATGCTTAATTATAAGCATTCGATTGTCAGATAAAGCCGTTTCGTAAAAACAGACAATGTTTACGATGTATGTGCACATGTCTTCGGTCGTTCACGTGACGGCAAAATACCAATATTGCGATATCATGCCAAGTTTCACTATAGAGATTAAATCTATCTACTACACCCGTGGACGTTTGTCATGATAAAAAGTCGAAAAAGAAACCCGATTGTAAATCTCCGCCACTGAGAACTATATTCAGAACAAGCTTTGTTCACACAGCACAATATGGCGGCTGAAGAAGGACAAGTAATGGTCGGAATATTATATTTTTCTCTCTTTCGCACCATAAGTAATGCATTCCGACGGGCGGAGGGGGGGGGGTCACAAAACACATGAAGTTGTTATGTATTTCTACAACAGCTTCCGAGCAAGCGTCATGACATGAGGGAAATAGCCGTGCTATGTTCTGGTAGAGTTTTTGCTAGCGTAGTTAATTCCGATATAAGGAACTTTAAGTGATTTGACTCCCATGGCTATCAAGAAGCTGAGAATATAGAAATTGTTAATAAACAATAAAAACACTCCTCGCTGTCTTAACCTTATCGTTAAAACAATAATATTATTACTGCTAGCTAAAAGGGTATTATCAAATCTATATCAATATATTACCGATAACATAATTCATTACCGAATACTTCTTTAATCAAAAATCACCCGTTTCTTATGCCACCTGGAAATTGTCAAAGGTCTAATTTGAAGTATCATGCAGTGTTTATTGTCATGAATATATGGTCCTAACCTAAGTAACAGAAAAGAACGATAACCAAAATGTTTTGTAAATTCAACAAATAACTTATTTCCATAGACTACAAAGTGAAAATTAAAAAAAAAAAAACAAAGAGTATTAAATTCCAAATATTCTTAAAACTTCTATCCCAAATCTAAATCAATGAAGTTCCAATTGAGTTCGAGTTATGTTCCAAGTAAGTTCCAATATTGCATATGTTGATGAGCCTGAAGTCTCTAACGTGTTAATGTACCAATGGCCTGGAATGTGGCGATGTGTTAACATTCTTGTGATGTATAACGATAATATAATCCAGCATGTCCTTCTCCCTATTCACTATAACTCCAAATTAATGTTTTAGTTAAAGAATATTAATGAGCACTTTGTAATTTCAGTGAATAATATTGGAATAAATAAATACACCCCAATTAAAAACGGAACACAACAATAGGGCTGATTTTTCTTCAGATGTTAAGACAAGAATGAACAATGTTTCAAGTAAACAACATCACATACAAAGCTAAGACACAATAATATGGCCAGGATGTAGGTCAGTCTCCTCTATAAAACATTTAATGTTGTCAGCAAGTTTAGGAATTTCCAAGTGAGGTTTTTTTTGTGGTTCTTATAAATTTAGAAGGAAAGTGAATGACATCACATCATTATTACTTCTAGAATGTTAGTAAGCTAACGTCCATCTAGTTATATCTATCCCACAAAGTTAGGATTCAAGCGATCGAATGCAATCAGACTGAGGTGATAACCAATATTTCTAATTTATAAATATTCAATAATCCTGACCAGAAACTTTTACGTCTGCGGCTACAAAAAAGAATGAACTAAAACAGCTATTATTTGCAAATGAGCACTTGTTTCCAGATGTTCCAAAAAAAGCCATATAAAAACGTTGAAAATGTAAATTCCACACCTGTAAAACAGCACCCGTACAGAATGAATCCCCTCATAGAGGAATGTTCGAAAATATAAATTCAATATTTTTTGCTGGAGAATTATTTCTGTGAACCAAGTAAAAGTGACTGGAGTTCACCATGTGTTCTTGTGCCGAAACCAGTTAATACTTTAAGCATTTGCACAGACTATATAAAAGTGAACGGTGATACCAAAATAGATTCATTTCCATTTGACAAGAACTGATGACTGCATTGATTAAATTACCACTGAAAAATATGTCACCAAGCTGATGTTTTGAAAGGAGTCTGACAAATTCCACTGATGGAAAGGGCAAAACAAAATTTCGGCATTCGTAACTCCAGATGGACATTATCAATATATAGGGATGCCGTTTGGGATGGAATGTTAACCTCGTACATTCCATCGTTTAATGAACATAATACCATCTCGTCTAGATAATTGTGACTCTTACATTGATGATGTCATCATCTACAAAGACACGTGGAATGATCGCTTGGGAACCATCCGAAAGTTTTTGATCGACTCTGACGCAAATTTGACAACCATTTGAAGTAAAAGTGAGTTTTGCCGTGCTTGTGTTTGTTCTAGGACATATCGAGAGAAACGGTCAATTAAACTTATAGAAGTTATGGTTAAGGCTATCTCTGAATTCCCTATGCCTCTCAGTAAAAAGGAAGATGATGCGAGTTGTGGGTATGGCTGGATATTATCGGAAATTTTGTTGCAATTGTTTCGTTAATTCTGAATCTCAGTCCAATTTGATGAGTAAGAAAACCAACTTTTATTGGTCTGAAAATGTTAGGAGGCTTTTGATACATTAAAGGCCACAGTTAAGAATGCATCCGTTTTTCTTCGGCTTCAAATTTAATTCAATCATTTAAATGTCTGTTGATACAGCTGATGTTGCGGTTGGAGGAATAGATCATTCAGGGTGCTATTTTTCTAAAAATTTAAATAAGCACCAGAGAAATTATTCCAAGCTAGAGACCGAATGATTGGCTTTGATATTGGCTTTGCAACACTTTGAAGAGTGTATTAGTTCAACTCGTTCTCTGACTATGTGTCAGTAATCACAACCCCTTTACGTTTATTAGCAAGATAAAAAAACAAAAATCAGAGATTATATAAGAGGAGTTTGATGTTGCCGGAATACAATATTGACATCTGGCACACCAAGGGAAAAGATAATCTAATTGCAGATGCATTTTCTCGTGTATAGAGGTATGACACTGCTCCATGTATTTTGCGTCGTACATCATATGACTATTCGACAAATATTTAAAAGGAAGCTTTATTGTAGAAAATCTTACTTTTTCTTTATGAGGGGGCGTGTTATGTATATTTAGATTTGTATTGTTTGCTGGCATGTCCTAATGATTATATGTTTATTTCTAACTGTATTTTGTACTTGACTTTGTCTAAAATCAAGTTCATTGTCTACCTGACCAGTGACGTATGTTTTATACAGCATAATACATAGTTAATATTTCTCTAAGCGTATAGGTTAAATATTAAGATTATTACATATGGAGGTAAAGATGTTTATTTTGATCTGACTCCATGACATGGTTTTTCACTTTGAAATACCTGAACTTTTTTCAATTTTGAATGATTTATAGAGGAGACTGACCTACATCCTGGCTCTATAATTGTGTTTTCGCTTTGCATATAATGTTGTTTACTTGAAACATCACTCATTCTTGACTTAACATCTGAAAGAGAAAGAGTCTAATTGCTGTGTTCAGTTTTTAATTTGAATGGATTTGTTTATTCAAATTATTATTAACTGGAATTGCAAGGTGCTTAATAATATTCTTAGGCTAAAACATTAATTAGGAATTATAATGAACTCGGACAAGGACATTTTAGAGCATATTATTGTGACTGTTAGCACATCACCACACTCCTTGCCATTGGCACATTAGAGTAGTTGATACTACAAGTACATCAACTCATTCAATATTGGAATTTATTTGGAATACCATTGGAATTCAGTTGGAACGTCATACATTCATACTTGGGTAGAACTTTTAGGATTACTTGGGATTTAATTCACAATAGTGTAAGGTTTTTTTTTTTAATTTTCACTTCGTATTATAGGAAAACAAATTTTTGCTGAATTTAACAATACTTGGTAGAGCTCTTTTCTGTTACTTAGTTTAATACCATAGAGTCGTAATGGTATATTTAAGAAAACAAAAGACTTGCTTTATGTATCTAAGTGATTTTAATAATGGTAGAGACCTCATAATTTCAATTTTTTTCTTGTCCATCTCTTAAGATAGGTATTCTCATTGGTTTTTTTTTTCCCAATTTCTTCTTGAAAGTTATTTTCTCTACGTCATCATGAGATATCTTTTCAAGCTTCCATTTTTCAGCATCAATTGCATGAGAGCTTGTATATCATCCTTTTTGTTATTGCGAACGCAATATTTGGTAATATTTGTTCATCTGTAGCTTTATTAGATAAATACGTTGTACTCAGACCTTAAGTGATATGGTTAAATACTTCAAGAAAATCAGTATTTTCCTGTTAAATCCAATATCTATTTCAAAGACATCAGTCAAACATTGTTCAATTAATTGCATATTAATTCCTCCATAGCGAGTAGTGCCTGCCTTTGCATAGCAGAGGGATCTAATTGATGTTTGGGTTGTGTTTCTTCCTTATCATTAAGTCGATTTAGTCTACCATGAAATCATCTGTTATTCCAAACGCAGAAACCATTTTAACTTTAGTAGTTTGAAACGATAATTTAGCGAATCTTTATCGCGCTTCGTTTTTTGGCTTTTTCAAAGTGTAACATCCTACCTATCAACTGACACTACTTTTACCGTGATTTCAGCCCATGTTTGTTTTCTTGGGTTCACTCTGCTTTTTGTTTAAATTAATACCATCAACATATAATCTGTCATCTTCAACGTTTGGATTTTGTATTCTCATGTGATATTGGTGTTCGTCTATATTCAAATCACATATGATTTCATTGTTGCATTTACGGATTAATACTGCATCCAGAGTTTGACGACAAGTTTCAAACCCCTTATTGCATAAACTGTTATCATTTATCAATTGTTAAATCATGATTTTATTATCACTGATGTCCAAATAAATTGTTTTATCATGATCTTGTTTTCCATAGTTGTTTGAATCGTGACAATATTTTTAAAAGTAATTATCAAGCTCTCTATCATCACCTTATGTCATTTTCACACTATCAACAACTTGAAAAACATATAGGTTTATCCGAAGTGCAAAGAAACATTAGCAAACTATCGCAACCAATTAAGAATGCAAACAAGCATTGAAAATTATAATAGATTATGAAGCATGCAAATAGATTAAATGATAAGGAGCTGGACAATATGGATGACAAACAAATGAAACCGTTGACGAATGAAAGAACATGAAATATTTGTTAGTGTAAGATTCTAAATTTACCAATTGATGAACTGACTAAAGTACAACGAGATTTAAAATTAAAATCACTATTAAACAATATCATTGATCTGTAGATATTTACCAAAATGATGAGTTGGCACAATTACTAGGAAAATTAAAATTAAAATCAGTATTAGTCTTGTCATCAAGTTTCATGACATTCAAACATATTTAATTTCAAGAACCCTGCAGATCAGACCATGTAGAATCATCTAAATTGTTATTGTAGTCATAGATCTATTAATATTAATTTTCATATGTCTTGTGTTTGTCTCTCTGAAATCATATCGACATGATGTTCTTTGTCCAGCCCATGCAACACCCTTGGCTGTTCATTTAGAAGTCAGTAAGATATATCGCAAGATCTTGAATCATATTAGTGGTCCAAAATTAAAAGTAATGTTCCTAAATACTGTAGATATTGTTACACTTGTCATTTGGTAGGAAAATCGAATCAGAAGATACCTAAAGCTCGTCTGCAATCAGTTCCTGCAGTTGACGAACCATTCAGCAGAATAATGGTAGACGGTGTCTGTCCCTTACCTAGACTAAGTCAGGCGTTCCATAATTGTTGACCATAATGTACGCATCAATAAGATTTCCAGTGGCAATTCCTATTAGAAATTTTACAACTAAACCCATAGTTTAATCTTTGATAAAATATAGTTACACTTTCTCTACTTTTGCAAATCTATGCAATCTAATCAAGGGTCAAATTGTATGTTTGTATTTAATGTCTGGAATTTTCCATCAAGTTATCATGAGTTATACATCAAACATTTTAAATCTTCTGCCTACCATTCTGAATGTCAGGTTGATTTGGAAAGATTTTCTTCAAAATCTTTGAAAAATATGATTCTGTCAAATTGCTTGGATGCCAAAAAAAAAAGGATTAGGATAAAGGTGTCCATTGGTATAAAGGTGTCCATTGGGATAAAGTGTTCATTTGCTGTTGCTTGCTGTTCAAGAATCAGTTCAAGAATCATGGGGTTTTAGTCCTCTTTAACTCATTTTTTAATGCCCTGTCCGTGGACCATTTGAAGTATTAAAGCAGAAATTCTTTCAAAAGCAGATTTCAAACATAAATTATCGAAGGCTTGTGAAGTAGCGAAAACTAATCTGCAATATACTCAGTCAAATATGAAATTAAAGTATGACAGAAATACACAGGAAAGGAGATTTCAGCCTGGTGATAGAGCTCAATTGTATGGTCCTTATACAATTGAAAAGAAAGCAAATGATTTACATTATATCACTAACACTCCTGGGAGGCGGAAACAGAAACAACTTTGTCATATAAATATGATAAAGGAGTAATTTGTTAGAGATAGCCCAGTTGATCATTCATTCAGTTTAGTTCTAACTGTCCCACACACCGAGGATGCAAATGATTGAATGCGATCTGACTGTAGCGATTTTGGTTTAGTCAGTCTTCGGAAGTAGGACATGTTAAACAATCTGGAACAGAAACATTCACATCTACAGCTACTGTAAAAGACTGAACCAAAACACCTATTATGTGATATGTGTACTTGTTCTCTGATGTTCCAACACGAACAAATAAGATCTATCATGATGCTGAAATCGTATATTCTACACATGTGAAACATCATCTTTACACTGTGAATGCTTTCAAGCAGTAATGTTTGAAACAACAAAGTTCAATATTTATTGGAGAATGATTTTATAGAACCAAGTAAAAGTAACTGGAGTTCACCATGTATTCTAGTGCCGAAACCATAAAATACATTCTTCATGTGTACTGAATAAAGAAAAGTCGAGAGTATCACCCAGAGAGATTCATTTACAATGCCAAGAATAATGACTGCATTGACAAAATTGGAAATGCAAAATATGTCACAAAGTTTGATCTTTTGAAATGATTCTTGAATATTCTATTCACAGAAACGGCGAAAGAAATTTCGGTATTTGCAACTCGAGATGAACTCTATCAGTATAAAGTGGTGCTGTTGAATATGAAAAATTCTCCGTCAACATTCCAGCGTTTAGTGAACATGATAACATCTGGTCTAGGTAATAGTGACCGTTGATGGCATCATCATCTGCAAAGATACCTGAAAAGATCACATAGAAACCATTGGGAAATTCTTTGACCTGACAATTAATTTATGTAAAAGTGAGTTTTTCCGTGCTTGTGTTACATTTTTAGGACATATTGTTGGAGAGACATGGTCAAGTTAAGCGAAAGGACTATCTCTCAGTTCCCAGTGCCTATCAGTAAAAGGCGATTGATAGATTGTGGGGTATGACTGGATAATATCAGAAATTTTGCTCAAGTTTTACTATAATTGCTAAACCACTGACCAATTTTTTGAGTAAGAAATGCAGGTTTCATTAGTGTGACAAGAGCCAGTCATTATTTGACAAATTGTAAGCCATACTTGAAGCGCGTAAGTTCTTTCAGCTATAAATTTCAGTCAGTTTATTAAACATATATGATGATGCAGTTGATGTTGTGGGTTGATGGAGTATTGATTCAATTAGATCTAAATGGCCTGGATCATCATGTGTACTATTTTCTAAAACACTACACAAGCATCAGAGAAATTATTCCATAATCGAGAAGGCTTTAATGTTGACTTTGCCACAATTTGAAGTCTGTTTTATCTGAGCTCTTTCTCCAATTATTGTATTCAGTCATCATAAAACCCTTACTTTCTTTCACAAAATGAAAAACAGAAATATCAGATATTGTTGAGGTGAATTTTGAAGCAGCAGGAATGCAACATTGACATCCAGCACATCTAGAGAAATAAAGTAGTATTTCATATACACTTTCACGTGTAGAGATGTACTTTATTGGTTTATAATTGCGTATAGTCTGTGTCATTCATAAGTCACTCTCTTATGAAGTTTTTATTGTTATAGAATTATATGTATGCAGAATTAATTTCAACATAGTTGCTTATAGATTATCATCAAGAAGGCTGCAATATGTTCAACAAGTAATTTGATTTTGATGATGCGATAATACTGATTATTGCATTTTCTTTATAACAATTTACAGGTGACTAACTTTTAGCATTTTCACCCTTGCCAGAAAAAATTCAGACAGATATGTTGAAAGACAGCTTCCCATTTCATGCACATTAATGAACGAGAAAATGCCTTTACTCGTACTTGGCAACGGTATTAATTTCTTGTTGCAGAAGATAAATGAAATTGAAAATGATTGCGTGACGGAGAAAGAAACTTTCAAGGTTATACAAATACAAAAGAGCATATAAAGGTTTATGCTGGGTTAAATTAGCATGGCTACAGTTTTGGGTGGTATGGAAATAACAACTCCTTCTTTTGATGTTATAAGATTAAAATCATAAATTGTTGTATCGTTTTATTAAAGTATTACTAAGTCCATAAATAATATCACAGCAATGACCATCTAAATCAATTTGATGTGATTAATTGCCTAATTGGAATGCGTCACGTTTTCAAAGAGTTCGCCTATTGTTGCCCTTGAAATCGGATCAATTACCAAAGATTTCTCTAGCACTTTTTGTATCATATTGAACTGTTCTAAACGGTCTGTCCTTCCTTTTACAAACCCTCTCCAAGTTTCCTCCATTTGGGCCTTGAGAACCTGGGACTCTTGTCCCTTATATGGTATATCCTGGCACACGATAAAACACAATAGATTTCCCAGATTCCAGATGTCGGCCGACCTGGCCAGGAATGGTATCCGTGACAATACTTCCGGTGCCAAATAGGATGTATTTCCCAAAAAATCTGTACATGGAATTTCCTCAGAACCATCTTCGGAACAGCACCTGAAAGCCAGTTCGAAATCTGCAATCTTTACAACGTTCTCTCCTGTCAGAAGAATGTTCCCAGGCGTCAGGTCCCGATGAGCAACACCTCGGGAATGGCAGTAGGCCACACCCTCTATGATCTGGGAATAGATATCTAGAATGTATGTCAAGGACAACGGCCCCACCTCCCGACACAACTTTACTAGATTTTGCTTCTCAGCATACTCCATGATGATGTCAACCGTTTAACCCCACAAAGTAATGTCTTTCAGCTGTATGATGTTTTTGTGTCTCAGATGTGTAAGACACCAGATCTCATTCATAATGTATGGGTCATCATGACCCCGAAAAACGATCTTTTTCATGGCATAACTCTTCAGGTCTGACTGTGACTGGACCTTGTACACATCTCCAAAGCTTCCGTAATCTATCATCGTCATTATTTTGTATTTTTCCTCTCGAATTAAAACGTCGCCGCTTTCGATGCCTATTTCCATTATCCACTCTTTTAATGACTTTATCAATTTTAATAACACTTATATTATCTTTTAAACCTTCATATTCAAGTAAATAAGTAGAAAAGCAAAATCCGTTTACCTTATCTATAAGCTGAAGTGCTTAATGTTCCAGGAAAAACGTAAAGAACATACTTCCTTTGTTACATGAATCGTTGCTGAAACAAATCTTTGGCAATTAACTCTAATTGCAGAGCTTATCATGTGTCACTGATTGATTTAATCCAGATGCAAACAGATCTATGTGCTTCCACATCTGATACATCACATGACGCGGAGTAGTTTATTTTGTTGCAGTGTTGTCAGTGTCTACCGCTCTGTTTTCTGTCGGTGAGTATTAATCATGTCAATTTCTAGGTGAGGAAAAGCAATGTGAGCATTTAATGGCCCTTTCAGAATCATTCACAAAAACAGAGAAGTAATAAAGCAGGTAGAAATGAAAACAAGATAAAATAAAGAGTGACATGCATTACAAAGACCCTCATTACGACTGACTGGTGTCATGTTTATGTGTCTTACTGTGATGAAAGTCGAGATAAAAGTGCACCTGACATTGACAAATAATAAGAATGTTGCATTTGAGCATCGAAGGGGCAATCAGCCAAAAGTACATGTAAATCTGGAGAGGACACGTGAAATTTTGAAAAGAACCAGGCATAATTGGCTTTATCATTTCTACCAGTCTGGACTACACATGTCGAATATCTGATTAGGAACAAACTTATCAGTCCTTATCATCAGTTTTGGTGTCCATGTGGAAATATCTGGCCTTAACAATCTGGCGTATACACATGGAACACGTAACAGGCATATTCGGCCTTAACAATCTGGCGTAGACTCATGGAACTTGTCTGGCCTTTTAATTTATAGCAGTCTGAAAATAATTACAAAGACTTCTCTACTTTGTTTCGCTAGATTTATTTGCTATCAAGTGCTTGAGATATGCTTTATTGGGACAATTTATATTTTTAAAGCAAGAAGGATTGGGGATGTTCAGCTAAGTAACATATCGGATTAGTTATACATCGTCGTCCCTTGGATTGCTACAAAGAAGAACGTAAAGAGAAAATTTTATTACTGGTTTATTATATCTCTAATAGTTTCAGTGCTGATTTCTTCTTTCAAATTACCTTTCGAGGGTATTACCTTGACACAGTATTTCGTGACAGGGATTAGGGCATGGATTAGGGCAGGGATTAGGGCATGGGTTAGGGCAGGGATTAGGGCATGGATTAGGGCAGGGATTAGTGCATGGGTTTAAAGGAAATAGTTTTTCCTCTATGTAATGCGATATCAGTAAATAAATTTAAACGATAATGGAATGTTTTATCAGTGGTAGAACAGTTATGATGTCTGTTACAAATCAGGAATGGTTTTGTTTCCAAGCTTCTAATTTGTCGACTGTTTGCCAATATTTAAAATGACAATTGTTTGTCAGCAAAATGACGACATAATACGGAGAACTACATATAAACTTATGAAACAGAAGAGAAAAAACTACCACGACAGGGAGCATGATAATTTAAATGAAATAACATTCTAACGCCTTAGATTATGAATAACCCCGATAGTTTTATTTTTTTTATATGAGGGGGTAAATGGTTGTCGATATGTCCATCTGACTGTCCTCCGTAAACATTTTGAGATTGAATATCTATGCTCTGTAGGGTGGGTATATATATATATATATATATATATATATATATATATATATATATATATATATATATATATATATATAAAACTTTCGCTCCGGTGGTCTAGTTGTTAGAGCTTCCGCCTCGGTCGTGGGTTCGAATTTCGGCCGAGTCTTACCAAAGACATAATAGTGGTACTAACAGCTGCCTCGCTTGTTGCTCAGCATTAAGAGCTTAACGTTAGGACTGGTCGGCCTGGTGCCAGAGTAATGCGCCTGGGGACAGCATGCTACATATCTGTCCCAGTGCAAGACATCACTATCGACTGCCACACAGGAGACATTGCAGCTATACGACTGAATTTGTTTTTAAAGCTACGTTAAAAATCCAAATCACACACACACACACACACACACACACACACAAAATCATTTCCAGAGCGTAGCTTGCAAAACCTTCAACAAAAATCCACCGGGTATTGCGTTTTTGACAACGTGTGAGGATCCAATCACTACACATCTGCCTATGGATGTGAGTTTGCAATGGACTTTGTTTTTGAACACAACAAATCAGAGTTGACGTTGTACCTGATGGTGAACACAATCAAGCTAAACATTGCAATTTGGATGCGGACCTGACATTCGACTCACGTAAAACAATCAACGGTATATTAGCAGCCGTTCACAGCGCGAAGTCTAAGTTGGCGTTGACGAAACCACATTACGCTGTCGTGTCTGTGCTGAATCTGTCAAAACTAACTTCTTCTGCATGTGTTTTATTATGCCAAGATTAAGCCACGTGGCGTCGAGAAAGCTTCGTGGAGCATTTGTTTCCTGCGAGTTGCTTTGGTGGCACGGTAATAGCGGATAATCGCATAAATTCAACAGCACAGAAACACGTGCAACTAAGTAGTCGTGAATGCCCAACGGGTGATATACGACTATAATCCAAAGAACGAAAGACGTCCTAACGCTCAGCACGTGTCGCAGACGCGTGTAATCGTATCTATTCGTGTCGAATATTAACATGGTCAATCTGTTTACAAGTAGATTCTGGCCAAAGACTTTCTCGCAGTAGTGTCATCGTGGGCATGCTAATGTTCGTCGCAATCAGGCAATCGTCGAACGATTTAACCGTATACTCATCGAATGATTATTCCGACATCTGTACCTTTGAGTGAGTGTTTTCAGAGGCTTCACGTCTTCAAGCTTAACACCATCTGTCCATCTGCCCGTATTTTCCCTTGTTCTGCGTTGTTGTATTCTGCTTGTTCACTGATCATCTTTATGTCTGCTATACTCTTGCCTACATCCCCTTGTCCTACTGTGGTGTTTCTCTCTTTTCCTGATCTTCTTTATTGATGCATATTGTTTCCCGTATTTTCCCTTGTCCTGCAGTGTTGTTGTCTTGTGCTAGTTTCCTGCTCTTCTTTATTACTGCTCTTATTCTTCTTGTTTGTACCTTGTTCCTGAATTTGGTTGTCAATGATGTACCTCTCACCTAATCGGCCGTTTGATTACTTTGTTGACTGATTTCGCTTTTAATATGTATATTTTGAGGGGGAGGTTATTAGTTTGGATTTATTTCTTACCTGAGAGGTTGTGTTGTTTTTTATCATTCATGACCTTAATTTTTGTCCTACTGGTATCCTTATCTTGAATTTGAGATTACTGTGTTACTATTAGTATTGTTTTAACTTTAACTTGATGTTGATTTCCCCCATCCACTATTTTTGTTTTAGCTGTTGCTATCCAGATGGTTCTTTCGACCACTCACACTATTTATTTTGTTGTGCAGGGGGTGTTCGGGTTTATTGATTTCGGTTAGTTTTGAAATAAGTGTCATCTGTTTACTTAATATAGTTTTCCACAGCTGCTGTCTTTATGTTAGTCGCTGCTATACCGCTGCGTCTTTCGAACACTCCGACTATTTATTTTTGTCGTAGCCAGGGAGATGGGGTTACTTTATTTAATTCGATTAGTTTTGTGTATCTATTAACATAACTGTTGTTTACTCCAGCCGCTGTTTTGTTGTTAGTCGTTACATATTCCTTTGATGGCAAATCTTCCATTGGTCAGCGTGACTAGCGTTGTATGATTAGTTTTCGTTGGTGTTGGTGTACTGCATCGCACACAATATGAAGTCATGGTTTTATGTTGTTATTGACTGCAATGACATCAAGTCGCTAATGCAGACGTGATTTATTTTGCTCAACGATAAACACATGTTCAAAAAGTTTCCACGTTACTTCCGGCTTAGTCAAAGTTATTTCGAAGACCGCGATCAACTTAACTTGTGACGCAATCGGTGGAAGTTTTCAAAGTAGTGCTGACACTTTATTTGGTGGTCAAGGATATATCCTTAATACATTTTCTCCGGATGTACCAATCGGTGCACCAACTAATCCTGTACATTTACTGTCTAATAATCAAAACGGACATTTAGACGTTTACTTGGTCTTCGTGGGGAAACTCTCGTGGTACTAGATGGAGTCGGTAACGCGTAATGTGCTATCAATTCGCTAGCGAATCGCACATCGTCCATTACTCAAAAACTACAGAGACAATAATACTAAAGGGTAATACCCATCAAAAAACTTGTATATGCAACATATTACGAAAATGGGCTTGGCACTGCTGTCGAAGGTTTATTCAGAGGTGTTCCAGTGGTTTTAGCGAGATCAACTCCATTTGTGAAACACGCTTGGACGCGTGGCGTTGATGCACGGACTCGTAAAATGAAATTGGAAGTCGTGCCGGTAACGTGTTTTCATCGTTGCATGATCGTTTAGCTCTGTGCGCTAGCACGCCATGTAAAAAACTAATCGGGATTGGAGTGTTCAACGGTAAATTCTTTCCACCGTTTATTGAATCTACCGCAGATATTCCAGCAGGAATCAGTTTAGGTAATGCTATCAATGATGCCGCGCAACAGTGGTTACAAGCACTTATAGCGCGACCGGTGAAAACAGATTGGAAAAGTCCAATTCCGATTGAAACGGTACCAAGAAAAGAAGTTTCTCCAAAGAACTTGATAGGACGAGGACTAAGCTAGCTTGGGTAGTATGCTAGGGCATCAGTGACATTGACTTTAACGACATCGAAGTGTTAACACATAATACACTAGCGCGTCATATTAACATGTCAAGTTAAATGAATATCAACATGACAAAAATCGAAGAAGTATCTGGTACCGCGTTTGACATGGACATACCTGTGCTATACCATTTTATGCAGGTAGCCGATATGTACTTCAGAGAATACCGGAGGCAACTGTAAATATATTGCTGTAATTCTTTCCCATAAACTGCACTGGTAGAAGGTGTTAGAGGTCGAATGAAAATCGTTGAAGTTCCATTGGTACGCTCGTGATTGATCACTTAAACGTTTATGTAGGAAAATAATAAAACATGTATCGGTCAAACTGACCCCGGGTCAACCTTGAAAACAAAACACCCGATAGTAAATAAATCCAGGCTAAGTTTAAACTCCCACATAAAAATCCGTCAGGGATAAATCTATATAATGTTAACGGCCACAAGAGTTGAACAAATTAATACTATAATAAAAAATGAAACTTTTAAATTATCATCGTTTGATGTTGCGATAGGAAAACAAGGTGAAATCTTTCCATTGCTTGCTGCAATTACAGCACTGGTAGCCTCCACAGCACCGGCAGTAGCAAAAGCAGCCTCTTTAGGCGCGATCGTAACCTCTTCCTGGAATACATTGATAAAAGCGCTGGGACACGAGTGGACGTTACAGCCCGCGAACACCAGAAACATATTGAAACGTGTACGGACAAGGACTTCAGCTATCTTGCAGGTAATAATGCGGTTATCAAATTATCATTTACTGGCGCACGCAAGGCCAATTTAACATTTCTGATGTGTTTTTATGCGAGACGAACTGTCTGAGATTACCCTTACAGTACGATACAAGAATTGTTAATTTAGATTTATCATCAGGGCTAGGTAATCATTGGTATAATGTGAGATAAGTCCATTATAGAGCTTATATATTGATTCCTATGAGTTAGTACTAAAGCGTGAAGTTAGCAATTATATTCTCAAGCGAAATAAATCACAGGTGAGACAAGATGGTCGAATATATGGCAGGGAAGATTCCATTTGCAGCTTAAACAATCCGAACTAAACTGTGAAATAGGGATGTTATGACTTCCTCCGGATGAGCCGCGTCCAGCTAAGAGACAACTTAATGAAACGGCATATCAAGATTCCTTCACAGGCCAGGCAGGCCGATGTTGCTCGTTTGTTCACTGATGAGGAAAACAGTCACTGCCATATCACAGCTACTATTGCCACTGAGGCTGCCGCTCAATCACGACGAATCAAAGGTCTAAAGTTTACGTTACGCAGTAACTCTTGTGATTTAGAAGATTATCGGTAATTGCTGGATATATGATGGTCCCTTTGGATCTTTTGAAAAAGTGTGTTACCGTTGCCACATTACTAGCACGTACAGGGGAGTCGCATACAGTGCATGCAATCTACAGCTTCGAAAACAAGAATTCCGGGCGTGCTTCGTAAACTGTGCGCGCATAATGATTATTTAATCATACAATGAATCGCAACACCATCGAACGCGGCAATCAGTTGTGTTCCCAACGACATGAACAAATGCATAACATTTTAAATAAGTCATCTGCAGTTCATTGACTAGCTTTAGGTTCTTAATTCCAGCCTGAATAGACTCGTCAACAACCTTGCGACGGGATAAAACGGTACTAATTTATTTCTAATCACTCGTTGATAAGCTGATGCCAAACCAGAAGAGTTTAAGTTATAAACGAACCTGCCTCCGACCGAGGCCTTCCATTTATCGCTGGCACGCGAAGGCAGTTTCCTGAACGCCACAAACAATGTCTGGTCCGCGTTTATTTGTGGACTTGGCGACTACTACGATCATTATTTGCGCACGGATGTGTTGCTGCTCGCGGATGACTTTGAGGCTCTTCGCTATATCGCCATGTGTGTGTATAAGCTTGATCCCGCGCATTATTTTTCGTCACCAAGAATGGCTTGGGATGCACTGCTAAAGAAAACCAAGACGAGTTCAAACTGTTCACAGACATCGATCAACTTTCAATTGTCGAACGTGGTCAACGCGGAGGTTTTCTATGACAGTCACTGTATCGCTGGCGCGAACAACCGCGCGGTAGGATACGACCCTAACTTTTCAAACAGTTATATCATTAGAGCTTTATTTCAACAACATGTAGAATGGAAGATGATGCAAGCAATGCCCGTAGATGAGTGTACGTGGGTGGATCCCGCCGATGTAAACATCCATAAACGCATAATCTAGCACGAAAGCAACAGCGATAATGAATACTTTTTCAACTAAATTCACTACACCCACAATAATGTATGTTCTGTTTTCATTTAATACAATAAATTATTGATGCATTGAACTTAAAGATGATAATTTAAACACACATTTTTTTTACAGCAATTCGGTCTCTTTCTAACGTGCAGACCAGACTTGTAATATTTATTGTGATATTTTAAACCAAATAAGTCCAAACAATTTTGTTCTCCTTTCACTTTATTTTCCACATGAACAGACGCAGGAATTTATGATGTAATCGAGCTCAACGTTCCTTTATGTGCCCCATTAATTTATGATGTAAACGAGCTCAACGTTCCCTTATGGTGCCTCATTAATTTAAAAGTCTCTACAACATTATTACAATTTGTTTTCAAAATTTGCGTCACAGTATATATGACTGCTGCTTTCTAAGACACGTCTACCTTCATGTTGCGAATGTTTGTCAGTCTTATCACCAGATTTACGAAACAAAGTCGATTTCTCAGTAATAGTAATAGACATATTGAAAATTTCTCCACTTAAGCTTGCTCCTTAGAAAATATTTAAAAACAAATTTCGCATTGTTACAACTCTAAGGCCTTGAACAAATTAACAGAAAAGAGTGAAAATCAAAACGTCTCGTAAACTTAAATAATTTATTGCCCTTCAATATGAAATGAAAATTTAAAAGTAACATACAGTATAAATCCCAAACACGATTTCAAAAGTTTAAATTGTCCTCATTGAATTTCAGTGGTACTCCTATCTTGAATGTGCTGATGTGACAATAGTCTGGAATGTGCCGATATGCTGAAAGTCTTCATGCATCACGCTGATATATTTCAGAATGTCTTTAACTGAATTCATAATAATCCCAATATGGTGAAGCTAAAATGGATTTGGGTACGTTTAGTATTTTAGATGAATTACATTGTAGAATGTCTCTTTTCTGTGTCATCATTGCTGCAGCTGGGAACGAGATCAACAGGTGCACCGTTCAGAATTTTTTGTTTCTTAAACCTGCCTTGTTGTTTAAGGTCTCTGCGCCCAGAATTCAGCATTTTGTGGCAATATCAGACTCTTTGAAGTTCAGTTGCTGTAGTTGTAGTTACTGTTCTCTAAATATCCGTTAATAGCTGTGTTGTAACTATTAAGAGCATCAGATTCATCGTACAAAACCATCTCGTTTCAAAAAATTAACTAGATAGGAACAATTAAGGTGTCTAATTAAACATGGAGTATAATGTTCCTCGAACGTGGGGGAATTTCGATCCATGCCTTGATTTTTTGTATGACTCATGAATACTACAAGTTGCAAAAGTAGATCCAGGCTGGTTGTGCGATACGAAACTTTTAGGTGTGTCACATATTAAACATGTATATCGAACCCCAGATCAGTCATGTACAATTAAATGGGTAGGTAATACATTATAATATATGTTTATAATTATTATAATTCAGCATATTTTAGGTGTGAGTTATGACAGTTATCACAGGCCTCGTGGTAAACATATAACGGATTTCTTCAGACTTTTTTTTTTTTTTTTTTTGAATACTGAAATATCTGAAACCTCCCTTCTCGCACTACTCTTAAAGATGTGCCTTTTGCTATGCAAAATACGTTAGTTTCAAAACATTTAATGTTTCAGTCTCTTTGACTCTTTTTCATCCACTATTATGTATATTTAATTTACAATGTTTGTTAGTTTCTTTTAATTTTGTTTATTTCATTACCTACTATAGTAATGTAGCATCGTATGTTGGATTTGATGTTGTCCAAAATTGAATTCAATTCTGCTTGACCTGAACTGATTTTTTAAAATTTTATTCTGTAAATAACTAATACATAGCTGAAATATTTTCTTTGTGTATGGGCTTAATATCAGGATCATTATTAAAAGAAGTAAAAATGTTTATTCCGGTCTAGGTCAAGATTATTGGAAATCACCTGGTATAACTGACATAGTCCAGGTTCAATATTTTAAGTTTAGTAATAGGTTTCTAATAATAACAACCAGTTTTATTTTGTAAACATCAGGAGCATTCTGGAAGGTTATTTTCCATTAGGTGATAGTTTTTTATTTATAGAAAATGCTAATTGTGAATGGTGGACAAGTAGAAGATATAATCTTGTCACTGTAGGGAAAATTCGTTTGTACTTTAAGTTCTAGCACAGTCAAGTGTATTGTACGTTGCGTCCTGTATTTCATTTCGGGCTGGAATCTAATTCTTCAAATTATTGAATTCACGTGATTATTTAGTTTGGAAATACAAAATTGCTGATAACATTCTTGGGTAGAGACATTCACTGGAATTATAGTGAATTCAAATCTGGAAGTATATTACTGTGATTCAACAAAAGACTGTTTTTACATCAGCACTCTACGAGCTACCGTAAACACATCATCATCCGTAGCTTTGCAGTTAATTGAGACTTCTACTAAATTACATTCAGGACTTAAATTATTAGGACTTGTGTTTATAATTCAAGGATTATTTTGGGATTTAATTCGCAACACCGTAAGCTCTTCGTTTTCATTTTCACTTTGTATTTTAGACAAATAAACTATTTGTTGAATTTTACAAAGCTTGTTTTTTCACTCTTTTCTGTTAGTTATTTTAAGAACATAGATTCGTAACACTACCCACAATTCGCACTTTTATTTCTGGAGCAAAGGTCATCATGATCTATCTCTATCATGCTACAAGATTGGCTCCAAGTGAAACATAAATAGTATGGTAATTGAGAGTACTTTGAGATGGGATTCTTTTTGTTTGAGTATTTATCTTTGCAGGATACAGGATGCTATGCCATAGGTAGATAATTCTTGTATTGCTGAGACATTAATTGTTTACTAACCTTGACCAGAATACAAGCATAAATGGCATGTGTCATTCAGTTTCTTAATTGTGTGTTTAGCAGTTTTATTGAATGATCAAAAGTGGGACAGTGCGAGAAAAAAAGTGAAATAATTTACAGGTGTGTTTGTTAGTGTAATAATGCATAAAAAAAGAAAGACCACTCTTTAGTTTTTTTCCCTATAGTTAATGTTCGTGTACATTATGGTAATGATTACCAGAAGTAGGTAGGATAGCAAAATGTTTCAAAATGTATCATATTTACGTACAGCTAGAACATATCAATTTTTAGTGTGACGAAATATGCCGTAAAATTAAACCTACCAAACACATACCGTCGGGATTTTCATTGTACATTAAAATCAGTCCACAAGAAATATAAATAGAAACACAGATTGTATTAAAGTATTTTACGAAGTATCTTTTTAGATTGATAAAACTAGTGTACGAACTACTAAAACCGAAAATTACTAGGCATATGATGGCCACAGCGGAAAAAGAACAAGTTTT
>JAECUM010048084.1:0-30283 GCA_016617855.1 Megalonaias nervosa
CAACTAGAAAAAACTTCACGACATAAATGTTACATGTAAAAAGAATTGACTGTTATTAATTTTTTACTGTACAGAATTTCAGTGTCAGTCTGTAGAATTACCTGCTCTCTCTCATCGGTCACATTGATCTATTCTTTCTTAAATATTCATCGGGC
This sequence comes from Megalonaias nervosa, assembly GCA_016617855.1. NCBI lineage: Eukaryota > Metazoa > Mollusca > Bivalvia > Unionida > Unionidae > Megalonaias > Megalonaias nervosa. The sequence continues at coordinate 156 of JAECUM010048084.1, forward strand.
ACATCTTGCTGTTTAATACTTACGAAATAATCTATATTTTTAATTGTTATTGGAAATGTAACGCAAATGTGCCCAAAGATAGATAGATGATTGATTCGTACAGTATCCTCCCCTAACCAACGTAACAATTCAGGTCTTGCCTGTATAGCATAATTAATAAGTAAGTCATTCATAGGTCATTTGGATTCATTATCACAGTTAACGTAAATCTTAGTCTTATGTCTTAAATCCAAATACCAGAGTCCCTAAAACTTAACTAAATCTACTGTTACATTTAACAAGGCATATGTTATCTGCATTGATATGCACATTGTTGACTAGAAATAAAATATCGTCTAAAAATAAACTTAATCAATAAAGAGAAGACGAAAGAAGAAATAAGGCATGTGATTTTCATAACAAAATAATGCCGCAAGACGTGAGAAGTAATTTAAATTGCATCTGTAAACCATTCGATGTTCATTGCGTTTATTCCAAATATATAAAGGAGTTTGTCATAATTGGCATAATCGGCTTATCAATTTCAATTCAGCTAGTGTAGACAAAAGAATATAATTTCAATATAATATTTATCTTATTTGAGCAAATATTAGTTTTATTAATAGGACATTTTAATCAAAATATCTTTTCACCTTGGTAAGAGCTTTAATTATAGTTGCTATATAAACTTGTATGGTTTTCCTCATGCTCCTTTACATCTATTTTTATCTAATCACATAAGGAGGAAACTCTGCACAGGAAATAATTTTTCCATACAATAATTACGTAATGAAAATATATAAATCATAATAATCAATGTGTAATCCAAAACTAATATTCAACTGGAGGTGAACTATACCGGTATCGAATCATCCTGGCTAGGTTTCCCTGTGCTTTCCCTCTGCTTTCATTGCCTTTCTCTTAAATAAACAGCATATGCGATTGTACCAACAAGCCCGTTCGTAATGGGATGTGTTCCTAACAATTGCCAAACGCAAAGTAAAAGGAGCCAAGAGACTGAGATATACACACTACATATTCGGTTATATATTGTAGAGAGTTTCTCTCAGGAAAAATATTCTGCCTATACCATACATAAGCTTGGTACCGACGCGGTAAGATGTGGATGAACAATCTTCAACAGATGGTAAACATTTATTATATTTCCAATATATAAAAGACTTACATTTCTTTGGCCATTTGAAATGATGACCCATTCCAAATCCACAACCATAACCTCCGCCATATCCACCGCTAGTTTTTGCAGTTTAGCCACAGCTGAATATCATATGAAGACAGGGGCTTGTCCTGGGGGTTAATAAGGCGTATCACAGGTAGAAATGGTGCGTCCCATGGGAGCTCGCACATTGGGGCAAGGGGGTGGGGTCAATAGTCGCCTCTATCCAATTTCTATTGTCAGCCAGTTAATGTGAAACTTTGATTTTATACCTGAGCTCTTTTCTTTCAATCGCTGCTGTTTAAATTGCCCAAGGGATAGTTTTATATCAGTTCCAATCATTGCAAATTACCGTTTATACATACTACAGGTAACAGGCATACACTGAAAGGGAATTTTTTGTTGAGGTTTATTTTAATATATTTTTTTAAAAATTTAAGATTATTGAAAATTGTGTTTTCTCGAAACACCACCGTGTCAGGGGTTTAGAATCTCATTTTTAGCAAAGCTTCCATTTGATTAAAATCAGATCTCAATTTCACGTAGGACAGTGGTGTTTTGATTTAGATTGCGCCGTGTTAAGGCATGTATGTCAACATCTTGAAAATACATTTACTCATTTCCTCAGGCAAACAATTTTTTTTCCGACGAGCCCAACTAAATCCTCACTTCGATTACAGGTTGGGACCAAACTAAAATTAGAAGGGCCCCGGGTGTCGGGCTATCTGTTTTTTTAGCACTGCTGGTGTAGATAAAAGATCTGTGAATTGATTGTTGCATTTTGTAGTCACTTACTCAGCCTTCTGCCTATTTTCGTAACTCACACGTTTAACACTTTTCCCAGGATTTACCATATTCAACGGTATGCCTGGAACAGCGCCAACATTTAGTCTAGGCCGAGCATTTGCGTATCCTAGAGCTAACTTTTTTTCAGGACCCCACTCGTAACATTCCTTTGAGAAATGTAATAAGCACAGAGTGATGTATGGTGTTGCTTTGAAATCGACTCGCTTGCAATAATGTATCCATACTTTCTATGTCTTTATCTTTTAGAAAAGAAAAAAAAAATGTTGTCCACAGCCTTTTCTTATTGTGATATTACACCCGTAAACAACGCAAAACGGCGCTGTCTTTTACTCTGGCAACTGCCAGTCGGGATGCTGGAGTGGCTACTATGACGTCACATCACAAAAGTAACCGAATAGGCGGTGAAATTTTGCATACGAGGTCAGGGAAATTCAGCTCCATTACGGTCCAAGATGATACTTCAGAATAAGGTTTTCTTGTATAGTGCGTTTATTATTGCTCTATAATTCCATTGATTTCTGGCCTCCTTTAAGTTTTGGGACATATACCATGATTAAAAGAAAAGTTTCACCAAACGCCATGGGACAGGAAAAAATTATAATTTTATCGTGTCCCAATATATAGATTAAATAAGGTATATATATATACTTATATATATATATATATATATATATATATATATATATATATATATATATATATATATATATATATATATATATATATATATGGATAGTGTTACGTGTAGGCTCGTACAAAAGTAACAAAAGAAAAGAGTGAAGCCAACAAACTTTGTAAATTATAACAAAATAATTTATTTCCCTAGAAAACAAGGTAAAGATATGAAATAGGAATTACTGTTTGTGAATATAATCTAAATATTAATCCTAGAATTCAAAAATATTAGTCCTATCACTAAAAGTTCTAATTTAATCCAAGTTCGAATCTCGATGAAGTTCCAATATCGAAGGAGATGACGTCCTCTATAACCAGTTTGTGTTGATGTGTCAACAATTCCTTGTTGAGTCACCAAGAATATAAATCCGGCTTTTGAATTCCGAACCCAACTAAAATGTCATTTCACACCCACGTAAAGGGTCACGTGCCCGGGCTCGTGATCACTTAAGTTGAACAGCGCAGTAAAATATTTGCCAAATTTCACGTAGGCCAGAAGAGCCCTATCTAAAAAATCAGATTCTCACGCTGGAAATGAATAATAAAAGAGAACATTTACACAGAGATAACACGTGGGCCGAACATGACCTTGGTAATGACCAATCATTTCCATTCAATGTTTATAAAATCGGAACCAAGGTCAAGAACTAGATCAACTAAAAATATAACTGAGTAATAGACCGCGTGTTTATCAGGTCAAAACAGAAAACTAAATTTTCAAAAAAAAATATCAAAACCCGTGAAAATTATCATTACAATAAAATGTAATGAAACAAAAATAATTTTAAAACTAACACACAAGCAACTGAATCACATATACATAACACTTCCCCCATAAAGAAAAAGAAGGATTTATATAATAAAGCTTTCTTTTTACCATATGTAAATTATATATGAGGTTAAACAAAATTACATAAGAAAATTCTTATGAATTATACAAAGTGTGCATGAAATAATATTTCTATACACGGGAAAGTGCATCTGCAATCAAATTATCTTTTCCTTTGATGTGCCTGATGTTGAGATAATATTCTTGTAAAAACAAACTCCACCTTAAAAATCTTTCATTTTTATTTTTCATCTTCTCGATGAAAGTAAGGTTGTTGTGATCACTAAACACAACAACCGGAGAAGGACCTGAACTAATGTAAACTTCAAAATGCTGTAATGCCAATCTTAAAGAAAAAACATTTCTTCTCGATTGTTGAGTAATTTCTTTGATGCTTATTTAATTTCTTAAAGAAATAGCACACTGGATGATCAACACCATTTCTATCTTCTTGAATCAATACTGTTCCAACCCCAGCATCACTCATCAACAGATAATTTAAAAGATTGATTGAAATTTGGAGCTGTAATAACCGGTGCACTTTTAAATATGGCTTTTAATCTATCAAAAGCCGCCTGACATTTTTCAGTCCAAAGAAACTTGTTTTTCTTGCCCAACAAGTTTGTCACGGGTTCAGCAATATTAGAAAAATTGGAACAAAATTTCCGATCGTATCCAGCCATATCTAAAAAGTTGCTTTTTACTGACAGGCACAGGGAAATCAGAGATAGCCTTGACCTTAGCATCGATAGGTTTAACTTGACCATGTCCCACAATATGTCCTAGAAATGTCACACAAGCACGGCATAACTCACTTTTAGATAAATTAATTGTCAGATTTGCATCAGTGAGTCTGTCGAAGAATTTCCGAATCGTGGCTAGATGTTCTTTCCAGGTGTCGTTGTAGATGATGACATTATCGATGTAAGCATCACAATTATCGAGACCAGAGGTTAATATATTCATCAAGTTTTGAAAAGAATTTGGCGAACCCTTCATCCCGAACGGCATTACTTTATATATTGATAGAGTCCATCTGGAGTCATAAATGATAAAATTTCCTTTCCTCTTTCCGTTAGTGGGATTTGCCAAAATCCTTTTAGATGGTCACATTTGGTGACATACTTGGCATTTCCAATTTATCAAAACAGTCATCGATTCATGGTAATGGAAATGAATCTGTTTTTGTCACACTGTTCACCTTCTTGTAATCCGCGTGGGTTCGTATTACCAGGTTCGTTGGTCTAGGGGTATGATCCTCGCTTTTGGTGTTTGAGGTCCCGGGTTCAGATCCTGGACGAGCCCCCAATTTTCTTTGTTACGTGTAGGCTTGTACAAAAGTAACAAAAGAAAATAGTGAAGCCAGCAAGCTTTATAAAGTTTTAACACAATAATTTATTTCCCTAGAAAACAAGGTAAAAATATGAATAGGACTTACTGTTTGTGAATATAATCCAAACATTAATCCTAGAATGCAAAAATATAAGTCCTATCACTAAACGTTCCAACTGAATCCAAGTTCGAATCTCGATGAAGTTCCAATATTGAAAGCGATGACGTCCTCTATAACCTGTTTGTGTTGATGTCTCAACAATTCCTTTTTGAGTCACCAAGAATATAATTCCGGCTTTTGAATTCCGAATAATTTAGTGAATGTCTTTTTCCAAGAATTTCGTTGAAGAAGAATATTTTCCAGGTGAATAAATTATTTTAAATAAAAACTCAATTCAAATTGGCAACAACAAGAATACCTTTCTGCCTGAAGACATATATTTACGACTGACTAAAATTTACTGAGATATGAGCATTTAAACCCAAGTGAAACGTCATTTCACACCGGCGTAATGGGTCACGTGCCGGGGCTCGTGATCACTTAATTTCAACACCGCAGTAAAATATTTACCAAACTGCACATAGGGCAGAAGAGCCCTATCTAAAAATCAGATTCTCACACTGGAAATGAATAATAAAACTGTTTACACATAGCTAACACGTGAGCCGAGCATGACCTTGGTAATGATCAATCATTTCCATTCAATGTTTACAAAATCGGAACCAAGGTCAAGAACTAGGTCAACTAAAAATATAACTGAGTAATAGACCGGTTGTTTATCAGGTCAAAACAGAAAACTGAATTTTCAAAACAAAATATCAAATCCCCTGAAAACTATCATTACAATAAAATGTAATGAAACAAAAATAAAATAGAAAAGAATTTTAAAACTAACACACAAGTAATTAAATTACATATGTGTAGCAATAGATAGATAGATAGATAGATAGATAGATAGATAGATAGATAGATAGATAGATATTCTTAAAAAATAATTAGCGCATTACTAGAACTGACTTTATCTTCTAAAATGAAACAGATGACTGTTTAATGCGAGTTTTAATCGCGAGTCCTGGTATGCCATTAATACACCATACTGCAGTAATATATGATTCCATTGTTTCAAGAAGACAACAGTCTAATTCTAAAGCTATACATCCGTGCACGTATAATTGATCCAAAAGTGATAATCTTTTTTTAAAATAACGAAATGACAAGCTTTCTGTGTGATTGATTGTGAAAATATGCATCTATACACCTTGCTGTCACAGACAGCTATTTTGAACAATCACTTCCTCGAATAATTGCACCAACACGCGCAACAGAACAAATACACTCAGAATTAAAAATTAAACCTCTACAAAGTACCTATACGTGCCGAATCTCCGTATTACCATGTTAGCATGTACACAAAAGAACTCTGATTTACAATATCCTCTTCATCTTACAAGTTTGCAGAAATTACGTGTCCGTGATATGTGAAAGTCGTAACAGATTGTAAATGTCTCCATGTAATACAAACTGGTGTTTTACAAGAATGTCAGAACGTCTAAGTCTAAAGAGCACATAGAATGTTTTGTTAATTATATTTAGTATCATAGAATATATCATTTTCAAAAGCATAGTCGTCACAGGTGGTTGCCAAGTTCTGCATGATCTCACAGCACGGGAAATTACAGACATCTAGTCAACATACCCAAATTGATTCAAGCATGCACTATTGACATAACAACCTACATTACATTTACCGTACATACTCTTTCATTCAGATCATCAATATAAATCTTATACTGTGACATTTCGACTCGACGTATTTTGCTATAATGCTAACTGAATAGTGTTAATCGTACATCAACGAGGTATAAATAACAGAAGCCATGAAATACTTTCTATTTCTTATACCGTATATGTATACAAAAGCTAGTACATGTTTTTAACAGTAATATTTATTTGCTAAAAATATTGATACTCTATTTTTTTTTATAATTATATAAATCAATGAACATACTCGTTCTTTAACAATTAACGTTGTTGATGTTTAGCTCCAGTTTAAATTATCCCAATATTCCTACAGCGACACATCTTTTTATTGTGTGCAAAATTTGAAAGGCTGACACAGTGGTCCACGGTATATATGTCTGACTTTTTTATAGAACAAAATGGTCGTTGACCGTTTTGCACAATTATATGACCCACACGTAAACACGGGACACAATAAATGTCGAATTGCCTTGGGGTTGAATTGTCTTTGGGGTTGAAATGTCCTGGGATCGAATTGTCCTGGGTTGAAATGTCTCGTAAACATATAACGCACAAAAAATGTACATCATATCCATTTTCGGCAAGGTGGAACTACCGATTATTTACGGAGATTGCCGAATATTTTTTCATTTATAAAAGTGGATTTTTAAGTCTAATTGAACATTTTTATGGGGTGCATAAATAACAACTGCGGTTTTTTATGACTGTAATAATATCACACGTTTGTACAATATATGTGGCCAGTGACCTTTAATTATTTCATTTATAAAATGTGAGATATGACCTTTTAGTTTTAAATATTAAAACAAATTTACATTATTTGGCACTTAGGCTCAAATAATACATTTAATAAATTCAAAAAAATTCCAGTTAATAATAGTTTTAATCCATAGTAGAAAAAAAGGGCGAAAGCTATTTTTTGTAAGTGAAACGAAAAGTACAATTTCGATGAAAGATCAGACAACCCCAAGCTTTTATGATTTTTTTAAAAAGCACAAAGCAAACCAAAGCAATACGTGTTCTTCGATAGGCAATATGCATACTACTCAACTATCTTTTCAAATGAATTAATGACTTGGCTTTATTTGATGTCTTAATGTTATAACCGAATTGGAAACAACACTCTCCTTCGCATAGTATTTTATTTATATTGTTTGCTCTTAAGTGCGACAAAACCATCTCAATGTTTTCTGTTTTCTTCTTTTCTTCTTCAAGTGTCAAAAGCCTGGATGAGATAAAATCTCCCAACATGGGGCCATAATAATTTGCGATTAAAGTTATTCGCAGACTAATGTCTCATTTATAGAATAAATATATATTACTTAACGATACTTTGGTTTGCATTTTGAAAAATAACTATTCCTCGTATCTTTATACACTGCAAAATAATTTAATGTTGTTTTGTGTATGCGTGTGAATATATTTTCTTGTGTGTGTGTGTAGAATTACACATTTTAAGGAAGAACATTCTTCCAATAAAATATAAGCTATGCGTTATTCGAAAATAGTTTTAATTATGAAATCGGACACTATTATCTAATATTATATTTTTAATGTCTTACAATAGTATCTTATCCGCAGTCGCTACATATAGTTAATAAATCCCCTATCCAGTTTCTATAACAGGAAATGCGTCTTTGAAAGAAGTGATACGTAAAAACGATTTCTATACATAGGAACCAAAAATTAGAAAAGGACTTTTAATATTTTTTATTTCCGAAAAGTTCTGCCGACATTTCTTTTTATACTAAGATGAGACTGAAAATCAATTACTTGGAAAGATTCTTGTTTTCTGCTTGCATTTAATAAACAATAATTCAGTGCATGACAATGTCGACATACTTCACATTTTATTGATATAATATCTATTAGCTGTTGTTTTCATTCTCCATGTCATCCAGCATTCAGGTCTTGTTTGTCCATTATGATAGATATCTGTAACTCTTCCAATCACTTTTTTGGACGTTTAATATTTCTTGTGAGGCCCTGAATACAAGAAGAATAACAATAAATCATGATACTGAGTGGCTCGACAAACATTTCAAGGAAAAAGATAAATCTTGAACACTTGGACTTTTTAATAGAATACATGCAAGACCTTGTCGATCTAGACCCCACCCTGCCCAACTCCACACTTCGACTCTCCGCAAGAAAAAATACAATCTGTGTCCGATACCCAGAAATATATATATATATATATATATATATATATATATATATATATATATATATATATATATATATATATATATATATATATATATATATATATATATATATATATATATATATATATATATATATATTTGCTATGAACTCAACTAGAAAATAACTTCACGACATAAGTGTAAAATGTGAAAAGTGTTCTTTGTTATTAGGTTTTGATTGTACCGAATTTCAATGTCAGTCTGTAGGATTACCTGCGCTCTCGTCCTTTGCATTGATCTATTATTTCTTAAACATTCATCCGGCACATTGTCCCTAATAATTACTTAAATGTACTGTTAGATTTATCACAGAATATGTCATCTGCATAGATATGCACATTATTGAGTAGAAATAAAATATCTTCTAACAATTAATTTAATGAATAAAGAGAGAACGACAACAACAAATATGGCATGTGATTTCCATAGCACAATAATAGCACAAGACATGAGAAGCAACATCAGTTGCGTCTGTAAACCATTCGATGTTCATTGTATTTATTCCAATTATATAAAGGAGTTTGTCATAATCGGCATAATCGGCTTATCAATTTCAATTCAGCTAGTGTAGACAAAAGAATATAAATATAATATAATATTTATATTATTTGAGAAAATATTAAGTTTTATTAATAGGATATTTTTTCCAAAATACTTTTTTACCTTGGTAAGAGCTTTAATTACAGCCGCTATATAAACTTGTATGGTTTTCTTCATGCTCTTTTACTTCTTTTGTTATCTAATCACTTAAGAAGGAAACTGCACAGGAAATAATTTTTCCATACAATCTTTAAGTAATGAAAATATATAAATCATAATAATCCATGTCTAATCCAAAACTAATACTGAACTGGAGGTGGACTATACCGATATCGAATCATCCTGGCTAGGTTTCACTGTGTACAGTGATTGACCTTTTACCTTATCTTTTCGTTGCCTTTCTCTTAAATAAACAGCATATATGATTGTACCAACAAGCCAGTTTTGAATGGGATGTGTTCCGAACAATTGGCAAACGGAAAGTAACACAAGCCAAGAGACAGAGATGTACACACTACATTTTTGCTTAGGTATTGTAAATGGTTTCTCTCAGGAAAAATATACTGCATATATTGTAAATAAGGTTGGTACCTACACGGTATGATGTGGATGAACAATTGTCAACACATGTTAAACATTTATTATATTTCCAATATAACAAAGACTTACATTTCTTTGGCCATTTGAAATGATGACCCATTCCATATCCACCTCCATATCCACCGCCATATCCCATTCCGTATCCACCCCCGTAACCTCCGCCATATCCACCGCCATATCCCATTCCGTATCCCATTCCGTATCCACCCCCGTAACCTCCTCCATATCCTCCGCCATATCCCATTCCGTATCCGCCTCCGTAACCACCACCATATCCTCCTCCGTAATCACCACCGTACCCACCACCGTAGCCCTCACCATATCCACCTCCGAAACCTCCGCCGAAGCCCCATTTCTTTGGGTGATGTTTTTTCCAGAAGGCGTTGGCGGAAGCCAAAATGACAACGAGCAGCAAAACTACTATCTTCATTTTGGATGACTGCAAGAAGAAATATTCAGAGCATTGCCTTGTTAATGGCATTATTGTTGATGATGCGTCTCCTTCAGACTTCAGTCAGTCGACATGTTTTCATGCATTCAGTTTTCGAATAGTTTCGGCTGCATTGAAATGTTGATTACAATATTAGCAGGCTTCATTTGTTCAAATTATTTATATTACACAAAAATAAATTTTAAATCCAAAAATTCTCTAAATATATGCAGACACTTTGCGTTTTGTCTTACGTTTGACTGCCAATATAATTTAGCAATTACTTCACTTTTCATGTTGGCAAAGGCATGCGCTAGGTCATTATTTTTTAATGTAGTGAAAACATTTCAATTTGCAAATGAATCATTTGCTATTTGAATACAATTGCATCATAACTGGTCTAACACAACAATAGGCGAAGAACTAAAGGTCATTTGAAATTAAGCACGACCCCACAGAACGTACATTTTAGAAACGTAAATGTATCAGTTGTGGCATTCAGAATATTTAATATGCACCTTAAAGCGCTTGCGGTTTTATTATATTTCGATACGATGTTATAGTTCAGCACAGGTGGTTGCCTGGAAGCCACATTCCATAATTTGTTCGCATTTATCTTGGACAGATGACCCTTGCTGAAGTTTCCAATTATTTCTCACCCTAAGTCTTGACTGCTCTATTATTTCAATGCTTTGTTTTCAAGAAGCTTCGAATAATCAAACTATTCTGTCTACGATTACATCTTTGGAAACCGCGGTAGTTGAATGGACAGCGTGCCAGAATTACAGTTAATGGGTTACTGGTTCGTATTCTACCGATAATAACTTTTCTCGGTACCAAGGCGTATCTCTGGACAATGCACTATAATCCAATTGTTTCAGTTGTAAATAATTTATCGTCAGCTGATATGCAATTAAATAGAAATTATCACCAAAATAATCACTTAGTGATGATACGATGTCTTTCATTAGTTTATTATTCTCTCAAGTAAATATAAAGATTGAATAAACGTGTTCAGTAAAGAGCTTACCTTTAGGAAAGGGCAGTCTTCTCTGCTTTCGGAGCAATCAAACGCGGTATTTATTCAAATCTTCCGCATGATTTTTTCCCATAAAGGCCGGACTTAGCGTTATTTCATTAATCATTTAATTTCAAATGAAACAAACAAATACGAGGATACAATTGTCATATGACCACGCGCACGTATTGTGCAGCCTGAATAAATCCAAAACTGTCATAGAAACAAAAACGTTGAAACCCCAGAGATTTTAACATAGAAATTCAGATGTCAATAAATCAGTTCCCAAAAAAAAAGACATTACGATTATAACACGTCGTTCGTAAGCAAAACCTGTTATGACTTGTATATGTAATAATAAATAGTTTTCTTCTTGAATCCACTTTTTCCTATTTTTGTGGTGGATTTAAATTTCGATTGAATTTATATGAAACAAATTGGATGACAAATCAAATTTAAGGCTAAGCTTATTTACTGGAGACAACTTCAAGATCGTGGTATTTGTTGATATTTTATTGTGCAGAAAAATGCATGCGTTATGAGCAAAGTATCAGGGGATGATAAGTATTTTAGAGGTATTAATCATCTATATGGAATTTTAGTATCACAGTCTTGGCTGATTTGAAGTTGAAACAGGCGTCTTTGTTTCCGCATCAAGAGCTAGGATAAAGCATGGGAACATCATCTCAAACAATTACTAGGATGAATACTATAATGCGGTATCGGTAACACAAGGTGGAATGAGAAATGATGTGTAGTGATAGCAGAATAAGCACTTGTGAAATCATCAATAGTAATAGTGTAATAGTAGCAGTAGTAGTACAAGTGGCAGAAGCAGCACTTCTAGGAGTAGCTGAAGTAAAAGTATTAGTAGTTGCAGTTATAGTAGTAGCATTAGAAGAAAAATATAAAAGGCCAAAATTGTTAAATTATCGTGACAACAGTAGGTAAACCACTGTAACTTAAAAATAGCAGTTTTAGTTATTGATGTAATCATTATGATTATCATTATTATTGTTATTGTCATTATTATTATTATTATTATTATTATTATTATTATTATTATTATTATTGTGCGTGATGATTTTGTTATTGGTGCTGCTGTGTAAATACTAGTAAATGATATGGTATAAGAAGTATATTACTGGTGTTATGTTGCAAAGATTGTTGAATCACATAACAAGCCCAAATTGTCAAGTAAATCGTAAAATACCAACCTTTCTGCTCTGCTCAGAAGTGTTTTAGATTATGACCCCTTTATATGAAAAAAGAAGAAATTAAATAATCCACTCTCTTTCTTCATATTTACTTTTTCCTTCCTTTTCATTCATTCTCCTTCCAGTCTAATTGCTTTTCCTTCCATTGATTCTTTGAACGGTATGATAAGTAGTTTCAAAATGTTCAGTTTTTATTGTGGGGAAGGGATCGAATGGGTTAGAACGCGGTTTTAACAAAACGTTGGTATTTGCGATTTGTATGATGTTGAAATGTAATACTGGATCTTAATGACATCGAATATATACTAGCGTATCTTACTTAGTAAAGTGAATATATAGGTTCCACGACTACTTCCATATATGAATACTGTTGTCTCAATGCAAAATACTATTACCGGATGATCGGTTTTTAAATCCAACAGATAATAATACGACTATAAATTATTAAACTTAATCTATATTAACTTGAATATTTCTTCTCATCATGATTGGAGGTATATTATTGGGAAAAATAGCTTATTTCAATTTGTCCTAAGAACCTAATACTGTGCAATGTGTGATTGGGAAGCCTACACGATATCATATAAAAGATGATAATATACGCAAATATGATTACGGACCTGGAGCAATCAGTTATTAAGAAAACTACCTGCTGACAAAATTATTTCATTGTTTACTTATACCGAAATAACAGATGGACTTATTCTTTTGCAAAATAGTAACAGACTCATCGAAGAAGGAATATGAAGTATACTTCAAAGTATGGGTAATGTAAGAAATAGACCATCTGTACGTAGTCTGTTTCAACTGTAAAAGACACTGCAAAACAAAAAATGGAAATGTTTATTTTTTTGCTTGGGGGGGATAATGATATGACACAGAACAGATGAAAAAGTTCTAGAAGGTTTCAGCAAGTTAGGCTAGACTATTCTATTAGTGATGATAGTATAGTTTTGTTAGTGATATGGTCGTGAAACTGGGTGGTAAAATAGTTTACATGAATAATTTACATAAAGTATGAGATACTTTAAGTCCAGGAACAAATATTACTATATATACTAACGTGGTAAGAAATTGAATTCCAGCAACTGAAGAAGAGTCTGTAAGAATTCGTCAAATGATAAACTAATTGAAAAGAAGAAAACGGGAGTATGGAATATGTATACCAGAAGGCAAAAAACAATTAAAATCTTGTAAACCATGCAAAACGAGCCTGTGCACGATTTAAAAGAAATAGATTAAGAAACAAATTAACAAGGGTTATAATTATTATAATTGTAGTAGAAGCTGGTGTACTTCCTCTTAATAGTAAACTTTTGGGAGCATTTTTCGTTTATTACTCTTGTCACTGTCTCTTCGCCTTTGATCAAAACTGCAAATAATACATAAATTAATGCCTCTATAAACTCTAATAGCATCAGGACATAGTGAAACAATTTCACCGCTGATTACGACAGCCAGTGTTGACAGGCACTGATTGTTCTTACCCAATTCAAACAAGCAGTTGTCAATACGTTTCATTCCATGTTTACCTTTATCACCGAAATGATTTTCACCACCTTTCCACCACCAACACCACTTGTTCTTCCACCCTCTGGAGCCTTTTACACAATTTTGTTTTCCTTTTGCAAATACATTTGTTCGATGTGGTTTTTGCTATACTTCTGAAATAATTTTCAATTGTTTTTCTTAATGGATGATAGATTATAATTTTCAATTGTTTCCGTAAATGGATTATTCCTTAAATATTTAGCACTTTTCTCTAGTGATTGCTTTGCAAACCGACGCCTAGATAGGAATATGAATGTTTCCGTTAAGGAAACAACTTTTCCTTCTATCGGCTATACATTCCATATTCAACGGAACGTATTTTCCATTATTGCTTGATAGTATTAATACGTCTTCATGTGGATTGTTTGTTTGGATGTTTATGCGTTTTTTAGAGGATCTTTGGTTCAGTGGGGTACTAAGGTCTTGATAATATGATATGAATCATATCGTGGGAAATTCCACGTAATTAGTCCCATATACTTAAACATATGTTTATTTTAAAAATGGCTCCACATGTACAGAATCTATGTATTTGCCTTTTAGGTGACCATAATAGTTTACCTTTCGTTTGGTAGGTTTATCCTCGTCAGCTTCGATTTTTTTCACAAATAAGACTTATGCAGTTGGAATTATAATCCTTCTTATTCGCATTCATAAACATCATTTTCAGAGCTTTTTTATCTACGATTTTCATAAACAATTTCTATCCTTTAAAACTCTAATTAATTCACAGCAGATTTACCTAAAATTACTTTCCTGATTGTAAATATTTCTTACCTGAAATAAGGAAAAGAGTTTTCAAACTCTAAATGTCTAAATTTTGGAATTCTAGCATTCTCGCCTATTTTATTGTTAGGCTTGCTTTGGGTTTTAGTTTGCAATATAAATTAATAAGTTAATCCATTCTTTTGGGCCTCGATTTATGATCAGTGAGGTTAATTTTCGACAAATTATCGACCTCTGACTTACTAGTGTTGTATTTCGCATTGCGATTAGGCAATACATCTGTCCATGTTTGGTTTCATTAAGAGTTATATTAAATCTTTTTACAACATATTCATTTTCTCTTACCTAATGGAAACGTATTCAGTATTTTCTTTCTATAATACTTCATTGACCGTTTCTTGTAGAATTATTTTTTTTCATCAAACTGTACTTTCTCTGGTTTAAAGATATCAGCGACGTGTATGTCATCTTCCATTTTAGATCCGCTTGATCCAATCTTGACAATAAATCTATCACTGACATGATGTATTTGTGTCCATTGTTATAATTCTCAATGATAACCTGTTTGTGATTAGTTTCCTGCGTAACCAGCATAGACTCTTCTTTATGGAATAGGTTTTTTTCTTTGTTTGTGCAATATGTTTTTAGTTTGTTCATTGCACCAAACATTACACTTAGAGTATTATTTCTATTTCCTAATCGTGTTATCTTTCTTCCTATAACTGAATAATATTTGTGTAATATTTTGTGTCAGAAACTGTACATTCAGGGATTTAGTATCAATGTCATCAATACTGTTTTTCAGTCATTTATTCTGAATATTGTTGCTGGATTTTAAATTAGCACCCTTGTAATCAAATGTAACATTTATTTCAAACATCACATAAATATTTTCCTACATTTATAGTAAAACAACGACAAGTCTCTCAGAAAAAGTCTTGCTTTAAAAAATATATTTTCAGGTGTAGATGGTATACAACCATGATGAATGATAGTGTTTCTGAAACTCATTTTAACCAGCGCATGCATAAAGGAGCAACCATTAACGATTACCACATAATAATCTTTCAATTTTTAACAGGAAAAATATATTTTAAAATGGAAATATAATTGCATTGAAGATTCATTATTAAGACAGTAATGATTCCTGCTCTATTGATGACAGCATTATATTAAAATTTATAAAGTGTGCATCATACATTCGTTTTATTTATGATAAACTGTTACTTTCAGGTTTTATCTAATTGCCGTCATTCTGTATTTTTAAGAAATTTTATCATTTACCAGATCTATTTACAATGGCTCAGCAAACGCAGAAATCGAAATTCCAACACATTGGCGTTAAAATTTATGTCATTATTAGAAAAAGCAAAATTGTTTGTCTGCGCTAGATGTAAAGGAGACGTACATTTTTAAATGCCACTCTCTATTTGTTGTTTAAAAACTTGTCTGATAGTATATATTCAGTTTAATTGCTTATACCATTTGATCAATCATTGCAAAATCATTCATACCAATCTCTAGCCGGACAATCATTAAAGTAGGCATATCTGAGTAAGGTACCTTGACTTTCTCGACGGAATTCACTTGCGTTCTTTAAATCAGTTGAGTCTTTTGTAGCGACATGGGATCCTAGCATAAATCAGGCAGAATATCGCCTCCATTGATTGCTATTAAGCTGAATTCAACCCATTTTGACACTACCTTGCACCAAGGTGAATAAATTTTCTAGGACACTCTGGAAGTAATTGAACCTATGTTCTGTCCGAGAATTAGGTACACAATATAAACACTTGTGTGCATGTAATCAACTTCGAAACATTACCTTGTGCTTAATATTGATGTCGTTTACTCCATTCGATCAAGACTGGCAACTCAATCGGACTAGTACAGAAGAATGATTTGGCAGGAGAGGGCTGTGTCCTCCAATTAAACTAAAACCTTTAGTCTTTTTAAATTTCGAATACAATGTACATGTCGTTGCCTGGTGACTAAATATCAACGCTTTAGTTGTCACGGCCAATGATCTACTTCAAAGAGACATCTACATTTAGCGCTGATAAGATTACAAAGCGGATATAAAAACAGGACTAAGAGTTTTCATGAACTGCAGATAAAAATGTAATTTTAGCAGTCTGTCTACCTGCAATTTACAGTTTTACAGTCTAGATCTTTAATGAACAAAAAAATGTTTGAGTCTATGCTATCTTTTAATTACTCTGTAATAATGCACTCTTTGGTTACAATGCATACGTTATAAATGCAATCATGTATTTATGTTGTGATTCATTTCGGTCTTTGACTTGAAAACTTAATGCCCGAATTGAATGTTTCTGTTTTTGTAATGATCTGCCATTTCAGACTTCATTAGCCTCAACATCTCAACATGTACACCTGCGAACATGTGAACGTGAAATATTAATCTTACTGTCAATAACTGTATTTAATGTCCTCTTTTTTAAAAACAGATTACACATCGGGATGTGAGGTTATGCCGGCAAAATTACAATTCGTTTGCTTTTAATCCTCGATATAACGCGTTATGCTTTATTGCATTAGTAATATTAAATTTTCATGGTCCAATACTAATAATTCTCAACCACTGTTTACCTAGACAACGGTTGAGTGAGCAATTATTGAATGACAATAACTGGATGATAATGATGGGAGGTAGGACTTAAATCTGACTGTCAAGGTGAAATTATTGCTATTATTTGCTGACCGTAGGATGTTCAATTTTATTTTGAATGTGTTTAAACCTAATTGGTATTTAAATTAATGAGCTATAAACGTGGCGAGTATATAGCCTAAGATTAAATTATTTGTGGCTGGTGTGAAAAGCATACCGCGAAAAGAATTGATATCGAATATCGTATTAAAATTATACATCCTAGATCTCTCCGTAGCTAAGCCGCTGTGCCTCAATGTTTTGAGTGATGTATGGATCGAACGGGTGCGGGTTCGAATCATACCATCACACCAGCCTGGGTGTGATCTTTTGGTACGGCACTTTACTCCTTTTACCGCGATACTAAATAACATATTTGTGATGATGTGCCGTAAAGCACAAACACAAAATAACCTATTAACTATAATCGTTTGTGGCAGTAAACGACACTGGCGCATAAAAACGTTTATATCATCTAAGTTCCTAATATGTATTATTGATTTCTTATTTTAACCTTGTCAGGTAGTTTTATATACATCCTACCAGCTAATACATCTACATATATATTAGTGTTCAATTCAGTGCTAAGTATTTTCAGTTATGACTGAATCTACTTCGTTTGTCACAAGTTCAGTAATTTTTTCTTACAAATCGATCCTCATTGTGTTGTACTGATCTTGTATATTTCAATTTACTTGTGTAGGACCTCATTGATCACTGGTTATTACATTCATTTTCATTAAAGACTTATTTTATTTATAGTTCATAATTGTTTTCTATCATTAAGTTGAAATACGTGAAGATATCGGTTATTCATATTGGTTCATCTACCAGAAAGACATCTATAATCCAGTATCTTTACTTGCCAGACTGAGTCAGTTTCCTTACAATGTACTTTTGGTGTGTATATTTAAGAATATGTTCGGTACATATGTTTTCTCAAAATGTTTCGGGCCTCTTCCGGTTTGATTTTTCATACTGTGTCTAACAGGTTTTATTAACAAATCTAGTACTAGCAGTGTGTGTGTGTGTGTCTGCGTGTTTGTGTGTCTGGGTGCTAATACATATTTTTGAAAATAAATCAAGTAACTTTTCTCTTAACTCCGTATTATTGATGTGTTTTGTTTGTTTGTGGTTTTTTTTTTTAGGTTTTTTTTTTTTTTCAAGCTTCGCTACAAACTTGCTTGGCAGCATTTGCAGAATAATATTCTCTTTTAAGTTTTTATTCCTTTTGAGTTACCTACGGTGTTCCCTTTAACATATTATGGTAATCTATTTTTTATGATAATACCAAAGGCATCTTTTGAGAGGTTTTTTTCACATTCAAGAGTAAGTATTGGTTGCTTGTATTTCTGATTTTGTTATATTCTCCGCTATAACACCATTTAGATTTCAGGTCTTTGTCACAATTTTTACATTGTTTGTAATACATGTTTGTACGTTCTATTCCATCAATAGACTTAATTTCATAACACATATAATTGGTACGATTTGTGTAATATAAATCATTTACATGTGAACGATATGGTATTTTTAGTGCTGATGTCTGGACAAAACGTTATTAATATTCAAGACTATAAATGTATGACCTACTTTAATTCGTTTCCAACTAGAAGACTCTTAAACGATTCTAAAATATTTTTACAAAAAAAACATAACTAATTACAAAAAGCTCCAAAGGCCCTCTTAATAAGGCCAAAATAAAAAGTTTTTCTTCAGAATAATTTCATTTATTTGTCTTTTTAAGACATTGAACTAGAAATGTGGAAAATAATATGCACACAAAATCATGATTTGGGATCACAATTCTAAACATTGTCCAACGACCTGTATATGTGCCAAATTCTTTCAATATAAATTTTAAAAATTACTTTACAATTAATCCAATCAAAGTTATTGATTGCTAAAGTTTTACCTGAATATTAGTATGATTAGATATTTAATTGGTAGTAAATTAAGAACCTGTTGGGGATTTGTATTTTCTTGGGGGGAAATATCTTTCAATATTTAAAGGTCACCGGCCTTACCCTAACATATTTCTTTCAACATCAGATTTGAATTACAATATTAAAAGTCGTTATACTCGCACAAAAAGAATAAAAATATTTTCAAGTGTAAAGAAGAAACAATAATTGAATTACTCGATAAGCTATGAATAGGGAACGTTTAGATGAAACTATTGAAAACTACTGTTCAGCATTATGTTGATGTGCGTGAATGACGCACTAGATTGTGTCGCTTTCAAATCTGTTCCATTGTTTCAATTTATTTTCAAAACTCCCGTTAATGCAGGTAAAAATGAATCAATGCAGGAATCTCTATGTCGGCCGACTTTGTAAAATAAAAAGAAATCGGCACACTTAAAAAATCCAAAGGAACCAAAGTTGGCTTCATTATCTCGGCCGACTTCATTAAAAAGATCTGTACACTTAAAAGAATCCAAAGTCAGTTTCCCAGGTTGGCTTGCTTTGTAACAAAATAACCTTTGTCTTTGATATTCTGTCGGTATGTTTAAGCAATGAGTTCATTGCTCGCAGCCAGTTGTGTTTATTCATCACGCGGACTTCTATTTGTTTATCATATGTAATCATAACTGATACAAACGGGTATTGATGATTACAGGGTAAATAGTATATACAGCAATAACTTGCTTTAATAATCCTTTTGTAACCCATGCTAGCAAAAAGATTAGCATTTGCACTCACAGTAAATGTATTTTCAAACAATGATTTTTATTTGCGAGAAACCGTCATATAGTTAAGCTGGATACAATACAATCTTGGTCATTTTGCACCTTATAACGTGTCATGCGTGAATGGAAGGTGCCTACAAGCAAACTTGTGATATTTCCGTCTCTTTTCCAATTTTGTTATCTGACATAAGCGACACAGTAGAATTGCATACGCCAGCCGGTGTCCGATAGATATACCAAGATCGTGGATATATTTTTTCTTCAAACATTTCTGATGATGAAAAAAGAGGGAATAAATAATAATAATGCAAGGTACGTTTGTTTCATTTTATTTTCAAATAAGTGTTTTGTTTATCTATTGTATTGTACCATGCAGAAGGGGGGGGGCACGATTTCAACACAAAAATAGTTCTTTTCTTAAAGGAGACCAGAAATGAAACTTTTCCTTTTATGTATGTAATTCTCTACAAATTTTAATTCGACTGTAATGTTTATAAATTAAACATCGTAGGCGGGAAGTGATTATACTGCGCGGAAGATATCGTGATTCCGTAAATTGCCGAGTTTTTCCGAGTTTTGATGAGACGACAGATCACGTGGTCCCGTGACGCAATACTAGCCAGTCCTCGAAAACAAACAGAAACATGGCAAGCGAGACAGACAAGAGGAGACCAGGTTTGGGTTGCACATTCAAAAGTTGAATCTGCTTCCGAGATATGCTCATAACTATATCTGTTGAATTGTGTGTTAACAATGTGTTTAAGACCTGAAAGCAGAAGAGTACAAAAGTAAGAAGGTGCTAATATTTCATATTTAGGAATTTCAAAAAGAAATGTAATTTTAAAATAAATCCTATACATTGTATGATGTGTAAAAATGTGATGAAGTGACGGTGCCCAACGTAAAAATTAAACTTTACCACAATGCAAAAAATTCATTTAAGGAATAATGAGGTTCAATCGTATTATATGTAAATGACATATTCATTACCTACCACCAACACAAGCACACCACCTAAGGACTAATATCTTGAAAATATACATCCAACACTGAAACACCGAGATAATACTGAATTCTGGGTGAAGAGACTAAAACGGGGACCGACTTGTGTGTGAAACAATTGCCATTACCGGGGAGGTGTAAACGGCATTGAGAACGGTTTTCATCGGTCGTAAGTTAAGCATCAGTTTTTCACACACACACACACACACACACACACACACACACACACCCTTCACAAATAAATCTGCAAAGCAGAAATCGTAAGTAATTAATTTAAACATTAAAAAGCTTCCTTCTTACGATTCAATTACAGTGTATTTTACATGCAGGCTACAGTTAGCGTATTGACAAATCTTATAATATATACATGCTGTAATGGTCAGTGCTCAAAGAAAAATTATTTAGACACACGCCCCGGGCAGATCACTTAAAATAAACTCAAAAGCCCTGACTGAAATACCACAACCCCGGACAGTTCATACCTGATAACTCTCAAGTAGGGCGAAAACCTCCCGTTTTTGGGAGTATTTCGACACCTACCTCCCATATCGTAATATCTCCCGATTTAACGCAGAGAACTCCCGATTATTACATTGTGTCTGTCAATTTTCATTCCTCAAAAAATGAAACCAAACTGTACATAAATAAGTATAACGTATGCAATCCACAAATGTCATATTCTATTTTATCACTTGTGAATATTGTAGTGACGAAATCAGTGCCAGATTTAGGTTTAAGCTAAACAAGCTACAGCTTAAGGCCTCACAGTCTGAACTCAGTCTGAAGGGGCCTCTCAAATTTATTTTATACCAAATAGGGCCTCTACAGCTTCCCATAGCTTAGGGCCTCGCTATGTCTAAATCCGGCACTGGACGAAATAATTAATATCACACGACAGTTTTTTTTTCTTCAGTAAATAGATAAATTAGAAGAAGCAATAAAACAAAATATACCATGCAGTATATGTGCCCCCCCCCCCCAAACTAATTCAGAATAAATATTTTATGCAGTAAACAGTGTTACATGCCTCAAGACTTAAACCAAAGGAAATAAGGCGGGACAGTTGCCACATAGTAAGTTACAACACAATGGGGCATCGTTTATTGCCAATCAATTGCTGGTGCTTATATACACACGTTGTTGAATATGGTTTCTTTGAAGTATGTCTGAAGGGCAGCCCTTTTCACAAGATAAATGCAAGGATAAGGATTAACTGTTAATTAGTCACAGTGGCTTTATTGCTAGCGTACTTAAGTCAAAATTTCAGCTAGTTTTTGCAGTTTAGTCACAGCTGAATATCATGTGAAGACAGAAGCATGTCCTGGGGGTTAATAAGGCGTATCACAGGGAGAAATGGTGAGTCCCATGGGAGCTCGTACATTGGGGCAAGGGGGTGGGGTCAATAGTCGCCTCTCTCCAATTTCTATTGTCATCCAGTTAATGTGAAATTTTGATTTTATACCTGAGCTCTTTTCTTTCAATCGCTGCTGTTTAAATTGCCCAAGGGATAGTTTTATATCAGTTCCAATCATTGCAAATTACCGTTTATACATACTACATGTAGCAGGGACTTTTTTTGTTTAGGTTTATTTTAATATATTTTTAAAAAAAATTTAAGATTACTGAAAATTGTGTTTTCTCGAAACACCACCGTGTCAGGGGTTTAGAATCTTATTTTTAGCAAAGCTTCCATTTAATTAAAATCAGATCTCAATTTCACGTAGGACAGTGGTGTTTTGATTTAGATTGCGCCGTGTTAAGGCATGTATGTCAACATCTTGAAAATACATTTACTCATTACCTCAGGCAAACAATTTTTTTTTTCCGACAAGCCCAACTTTACCTCACTTCGAATACAGGTTGGGACCAAACTAAAATTAGAAGGGCCCCGGGTGTCGGGCTATCTGTTTTTTTTAGCACTGCTGGTGTAGATAAAAGATCTGTGAATTGATTGTTGCATTTTGTAGTCACTTACTCAGCCTTCTGCCTTTTTTTGTAACTCACACGTTTAACACTTTTCCCAGGATTTAAAATATTCAACGGTATGTCTGGAACAGCGCCAACATTTAGTCTAAGCCGAGCATTTGCGTATCCTAGAGCTAACATTTTTTCAGGACCCCACTCGTAACATTCCTTTGAGAAATATAATAAGCACAGAGTGATGTATGGTGTTGCTTTGAAATCGACTCGCTTGCAATAATGTATCCATACTTTCTATGTCTTTATCTTTTAGAAAAGAAAAAAAAATGTTGTCCACAGCCTTTTCTTATTGTGATATTACACCCGTAAGCAACGCAAAACGGCGTTGTCTTTTCCTCTGGCAACTGCCAGTCGAGATGCTGGAGTGGCTACTATGACGTCACATCACGAAATTAACCGAATAGGCTGGAAATTTTGCATACGAGGTCAGGGAAATTCAGCTCCTTGAAGATATGCCAATATTTAAATATTGGCATTACGGTCCAAGATGATACTTCAGAATAAGGTTTTCTTGTATAGTGCGTTTATTATTGCTCTATAATTCCATTGATTTCTGGTCTCCTTTAAGTCTTGGGACATATACCATGATTAAAAGAAAAGTTTCACCATACGCCATGGGACAGGAAAAAATAATAATTTAATCGTGTCCCAATATATAGATTAAATAAGGTATATATATATATATATATATATATATATATATATATATATATATATATATATATATATATATATATATATATATATATATATAGATATAGATATAGATATATATATATGGATATTGTTAGGTGTAGGCTTGTACAAAAGTAACAAAAAAAAGAGTGAAGCCAACAAACTTTGTAAATTGTAACAAAATAATTTATTTCCCTAGAAAACAAGGTAAAAATATGAAATAGGACTTACTGTTTGTGAATATAATCTAAATATTAATCCTAGAATTCAAAAATATTAGTCCTATCACTAAAAGTTCTAATTTAATCCAAGTTCGAATCTCGATGAAGTTCCAATATGGAAGGCGATGACGTCCTCTATAACCAGTTTGTGTTGATGTGTCAACAATTCTTTGTTGAGTCACCAAGAATATAATTCCGACTTTTGAATTCCGAATAATTTAGTGAATGTCTTTTTCCAAGAATTTCGTTAAAGAAGAATATTTTCCAGGTGAACAAATTATTTTAAATAATAAAAACTCAATTCAAATTGGCAACAACAAGAATACCTTTCTGCCTGAAGATATATATTTACCACTGACTAAAATTCACTGAGATATGAGCATTTAAACCCAACTAAAATGTTATTTCACACCCGCGTAATGGGTCACGTGCCCGGGCTCGTGATCACTTAAGTTGAACAGCGCAGTAAAATATTTGCCAAATTTCACGTAGGCCAGAAGAGCCCTATCTAAAAAATCAGATTCTCACGCTGGAAATGAATAACAAAAGAAAACTGTTTACACAGAGATAACACGTGGGCCGAACATGACCTTGGTAATGACCAATCATTTCCATTCAATGTTTATAAAATTGGAACCAAGGTCAAGAACTAGGTCAACTGAAAATATAATTGAGTAATAGACCGCGTGTTTATCAGGTCAAAACAGAAAACTAAATTTTCAAAAAAAAATATCAAAACCCGTAAAAATTATCATTACAATAAAATGTAATGAAACAAAAATAAAATAAAAAATAATTTTAAAACTAACACACAAGCACTTAAATCACATATACATAACACTTCCCCCATAAAGAAAAAGAAGGATTTATATAATAAAGCTTTCTTTTTACCATATGTAAATTATATATGAGGTAAAACAAAATTACATAAGAAAATTCTTATGAATTATACAAAGTGTGCATGAAATAATATTTCTATACACGGGAAAGTGCATCTGCAATCAAATTATCTTTTCCTTTGATGTGCCTGATGTTGTAAAAACATTCTTGTAAAAACAAACGCCACCTTAAAAATCTTTCATTTTTATTTTTCATCTTCTCGATGAAAGTAAGGTTGTTGTGATCACTAAACACAACAACCGGAGAAGGACCTGAACTAATGTAAACTTCAAAATGCTGTAATGCCAATCTTAAAGCCAAACATTCCTTCTCGATTGTTGAGTAATTTCTTTGGTGCTTATTTAATTTCTTAAAGAAATAGCACACTGGATGATCAACACCATTTCTATCTTCTTGAATCAATACTGTTCCAACCCCAGCATCACTCATCAACAGATAATTTAAAAGATTGATTGAAATTTGGAGCTATAATAACCGGTGCACTTTTAAGTATGTCTTTTAATCTATCAAAAGCCGCATTTCATTTTTCAGTCCAAAGAAACTTGTTTTTCTTGCCCAACAAGTATGTCAGAGGTTCAGCAATATCAGAAAAACTGGAACAAAATTTCCGATCGTATCCAGCCATATCTAAAAATCGTATCAGTTGCTTTATACGGACAGGCACAGGGAAATCAGAGATAGCCTTGACCTTAGCATCGATAGGTTTAACTTGACCATGTCCCACAATATGTCCTAGAAATGTCACACAAGCACGGCATAACTCACTTTTAGATAAATTAATTGTCAAATTTGCATCAGTGAGTCTGTCGAAGAATTTCCGAATCGTGGCTAGATGTCCTTTCCAGGTGTAGTTGTAGATGATGACATCATCGATGTAAGCATCACAATTATCTAGACCAGAGGTAAACATATTCATCAAGTGTTGAAAAGAACTTGGCGAACCCTTCATCCCTAACGACATTACCTTATATTGATAGAGTCCATCTGGAGTCATAAATGATAAAATTTCCTTTCCTCTTTCCGTTAGTGGGATTTGCCAAATCCTTTTAGATGGTCACATTTGGTGACATACTTGGCATTTCCAATTTTATGAAAACAGTCATCGATTCATGGTAATGGAAATGAATCTGTTTTTGTCACACTGTTCACCTTCGTGTAATCCGCGTGGGTTCATATTACCAGGCTCGTTGGGCTAGGGGTATGATCCTCGCTTTTGGTGCTTGAGGTCCCGGGTTCAGATCCTGGACGAGCCCCCAATTTTCTTTGTTACGTGTAGGCTTGTACAAAAGTAACAAAAGAAAATAGTGAAGCCAACAAGCTTTATAAATTTTTAACACAATAATTTATTTCCCTAGCAGACAAGGTACAAATATGAATAGGACTTAGTGTTTGTGAATATAATCTAAATATTAATCCTTGAATTCAAAAAATATTAGTCCTATCACTAAAAGTTCAAACTGAATCCAAGTTCGAATCTCGATGAAGTTCCAATATGAAAAGCGATGACGTCCTCTATAACATGTTTGTGTTGATGTGTCAACAATTCTTTGTTGAGTGACCAAGAATATAACTCCAGCTTTTGAATTCCGAATAATTTAGTGAATGTCTTTTTCCATTAATTTCGTTGAAGAAGAATATTTTTCAGGTGAATAAATTATTTTAAATACAAAACTCAACTCAAATTGGCAAGAACAAGAATACCTTTCTGCCTGAAGATATATATTTACGACTGACTAAAATTCACTGAGATATGAGCATTTAAACCCAACTGAAACGTCAATTCACACCCACGTAATGGGTCACGTGCCGGGGCTCGTGATCACTTAATTTCAACACCTCAGTAAACTATTTGCCAAACTGCAAGTAGGGCAGAAGAGCCCTATCTAAAAATCAGATTCTTACACTGGAAATGAATAATAAAACTGTTTACACATAGCTAACTCGTGAGCCGAGCATGACCTTGGTAATGACCAATCATTTTCATTCAATGTTTACAAAATCGGAACCAAGGTCAAGAACTAGGTCAACTAAAAATATAACTGAGTAATAGACCGCGTGTTTATCAGGTCAAAACAGAAAACTGAATTTTCAAAACAAAATATCAAATCCCCTGAAAACTATCATTACAATAAAATGTAATGAAACAAAACTAAAATAGAAAAGAATTTTAAAACTAACACACAAGTAATTAAATTACATATATGTAACAATAGATAGATAGATAAATATTCTAAAAAAAATAATTAGCGCATTACTAGAACTGACTTTATCTTCTAAAATGAAACAGATGACTGTTTTATGCGAGTTTTAATCGCGAGTCCTGGTATGCCATTAATACACCATACTGCAGTAATATATGATTCCATTGTTTCAAGAAGACAACAGTCTAATTCTAAAGCCATACATCCGTGCACGTATAATTGAACAAAAAGAGATAATCTTTTTTTAAAAATAACGAAATGACAAGCTTTTCTGTGTGATTGATTGTGAAGATATAAATGTATACACATTGTTGTCACAAATAGCTATTTTGAACAATCACTTCCTCGAATAATTGCACCAACACGCGCAACAGGACAAATACACTAAGAATTAAAAATTAAACCTCTACAAACCTATACGTGCCGAATCTCCGTATTACCATGTTAGCATGTACACAAAAGAACTCTGATTTACAATATCCTCTTCATCTTACAAGTTTGCAGAAATTACGTGTCCGTGATATGTGAAGGTCGTAACAAATTGTAAATGTCTCCATGTAATACAAACTGGTGTTTTACAAGAATGTCAGAACGTCTAAGTCTAAAGAGCACATAGAATGTTTTGTTAATTATATTTAGTATCATAGAATATATCATTTTCAAAAGCATAGTCGTTACAGGTGGTTGCCAAGTTCTGCATGATCTCACAGCACGAGAAATTACAGACATCTAGTCAACATACCCAAATTGATTCAATCATGCACTATTGACATAACAACCTACATTACATTTACCGTACATACTCTTTCATTCAGATCATCAATATAAATCTTATACTGTGACATTTCGACTCGACGTATTTTGCTATAATGCTAATTGAATAGTGTTAATCGTACATCAACGAGGTATAAATAACAGAAGCCATGAAATACTTTCTATTTCTTATACTGTATATGTATACAAAAGCTAGTACATGTTTTTAACAGTAATATTTATTTGCTAAAAATATTGATACTCTATTTTTTTTTATAATTATATAAATCAATGAACATACTCGTTCTTTACCAATTAACGTTGTTGATGTTTAGCTCCAGTTTAAATTATCCCAATATTGATACAGCTACACATCTTTTTGTTGTGTGAAAAATTTGAAAGGCTGACACAGTGGTCTTCGGTATATATGTCTGATTTTTTTATAGAACAAAATGGTCGTTGACCGTTTTGCACAATTATATGACCCACACGTAAACACGGGACACAATAAATGTCGAATTGTCTTGGGGTAGAATTGTCTTTGGGGTTGAAATGTCTTGGGGTCGAATTGTCCTGGGTTGAAATGTCTCGTAAACATATAACGCACAAAAAATGTACATCATATCCATTTTTGGCACGGGGGAACTACTGATTATTGACGGAGATTGCCGAATATTTTTTCATTTATAAAAGTGGATTTTTAAGTCTAATTGAATATTTTATGGGGTGCATAAATAACAACTGCGGTTTTTATGGCTGTAATAATATCACACGTTTGTACAAGATATGTGGCCAGTGACTTTTAATTATTTCATTTATAAAATGTGAGATATGACCTTTTAGTTTTAAAGATTAAAAAAAAATTTGCATTATTTGGCACTTAGACTCAAATAATACATTTAATAAATTCAAAAAAATTCCAGTCAACAATAGTTTTAATCCATAGTAGCAGAAAGGGCAAAAGCTATTTTTGTAAGTGAAACGAAAAGTACAATTTCGATGAAAGATCAGACAACCCAAAGATTTTATGATTTTTTTAAAAAGCACAAAGCAAACCAAGGCAATACGTGTTCTTCGATAGACAATATGCATACTACTCAGCTATCTTTTCATATGAATTAATGACTTGGCGTTATTTGATGTCTTAGTGTTATAACCAAATTCGAAACAACACTGTCCTTCGCATAGTATATTATTTATGGTGTTTGCCCTTAAGTGCGACGAAACTATGTCAATGTTTTCTCTTTTCTTCTTTTCTTCTTCAAGTGTCAAAAGGGTGGATGAGATAAAATCTCCCAACATGAGGCCATAATAATTTGCGATTAAAGTTATTCGCAGACTAATGTCTCATTTATAGAATAAATATATATTACTTAACGATACTTTGGTTTGCATTTTGAAAAATAACTATTCCTCGTATCTTTATACACTGCAAAATAATTTAATGTTGTTTTGCGTATGCGTGTGAGTATCTGTTCTTGTGTGTGTGTGTGTAGAATTACATATTTTAAGGAAGAACATTTTTCCAATAAAATATAAGCTATGCGTTATTCGAAAATAGTTTTAATAATGAAATCGGACACTATTATCTAACATTGTATTTTTAATGTCTTACAATATTATTTTATCCGCAGTCGCTACATATAGTTAATAAATCCCTTATCCAGTTTCTATAACAGGAAATGCGTCTTTAAACGAAGTCATACGTAAAAACGATTTCTATACATAGGAACCAAAAAAAAGAAAAGGACTTTTAATATTTTTTATTTCCGAAAAGTTCTGCCGACATTTCTTTCTATACTAAGACGAGACTGAAAAGCAATTAATTGGAAAGATTCTTGTTTTCTGCTTGCATTTAATAAACAATAATTCAGTGCATGAAAATATCGACATACTTCACAGTTTATTGATATAATATCTATTAGCTGTTGTTTTTATTCTCCATGTCATCCAGCATTCGGGTCTTGTTTGTCCATTATGATAGATATCTGTAACTCTTCCAATCACTTTTTTGGACTTTTAATATTTCTTGTGAGGCCCTGAATACGAGAAGAATAAAAATAAATGATGATACTGAGTGGCTCGACAAATATTTCAAGGAAAAAGATAAATCTTGAACACTTCGACTTTTTAATAGAATACATGCAAGACCTTGTCGATCTAGACCCCACCCTGCCCAACTCCAC